>KL821343.1:0-51916 GCA_000611955.2 Stegodyphus mimosarum | reverse complement strand
CGAAAGAATGGGTTATCCTGGTTCAGATTACACAAATCTGGAATGTTGGAGAACATTCCATAACTCCTATAAAACGTTGTGCTAGAAATGGAAGAAGTCAGTTCTCTCTAGAATCTCGAAAAGAGCAAGTCTTCCTAGTTTGTTTTACGGAGCTTATTATTTTCTAAATTGAAAATGGATTTTGAACAAGATGTTGCTGGAGATGTGATAATCAGTATGGTTCCGGAACATGTAAGTTTTTATTTTATGAAATATTTTATTTTGCAAAAATTATTTTAGGGTGGATCACCCTTCAAGACATTTATGTGAGAGAATAGTTTTAAAATGGATTATTACAGATTAAGTTTTTCAATTAGTTAGGTATGTTTTACATAATTTACGGTGTGGTATCAGTATATGTTTTGAAGTTTTAGTATCTCATTTGAAAGTTTAAACTTATAACATAAACTTAGTTAACGCTGATAAATGTTTATCGAAGAGGTAAATATCTAAGAATTAAACTGTGTAAAAGGAAATGTTAATTACTTGTGTATAGTTATGATTTTTATATTACATTTTCAGTTTTATGTATTGCATAGTGTTTATTATGTTTTAAGAAAGGTATCAGAAAATGCATTATGTTAACAATAATCCCTCTCCGTTATACGCTTAAGACATGAATGAATCTTAAATTCCGAAATAACTATGTGTCTCAGTACTTGAAATGCTATGCAAACCCATGTATACATTAAATGTTAGAAAAGAAAAAAAAATATCGGTAGTTCGTTAAATGTTTTAGATACTTACTTTCTATTGAAAATATATTCTTGTTTTTGAGTAGAAGAATTCTATTTGTTACCTTTTAAGTAACGATACAATTGACAATCTTGCTTTGTAACCTTTGTACACGTGACCCTTTTGTGAAGAGTTTCTGCCTGATCATTATCAACGATCGTTTCCGTATTTGTAAAGACTTAACTGCTCGCTTTCAGGGTATTATTCACTTCATGTTTTTCCGTATCTTTGAGTTAAATGTGAAAGGATTTAAATCTCAAGGAAACTACGTTTAGTATACCTATTATGTTTTTAAAGCATGTTATGTAAGGTAGATGAGAAATGTTTAGTACACTTTACGTGACGTATTTTTATGTTATATGTAACATACACATTGAAAAGATACATACTTATAGGGTTCCCCTTTAATTTTCCTAGGTCTGTACCATCTGTTCTAAATTCTTTACCCATAAGAAGAGTTTGACCAGACATATGAAAACTCATGTAGGAGAAAAAAGTTTTACTTGTGATGTTTGTCAGAAAGCATTTACAAGAAATGAACATTTGAAGCGTCATGCTTTAACACATATCAAGCCTTCTAAAGAACATCGCTGTAATGTTTGCGACCAAGCTTTTGCTCAAAAGAGTGAATTACTACAACATATGCGTACGACTCATTACGCTAAAAGGAAGGTCGATGCCCTCTATCGTCCCGTGAAAAAAATGAAGAAGGAAGGTGCTTTAAACGTATTTAGTGTCCATACATTCACACCTTCTGAGGAGAATGCGTCCGACTTTTTGTTATGTTTTGAAGAGATGCGTCCTCAAATTACATCAAAATTACAAGAGGAATTAGCTGACAAATCAGCCATTAAATGGTACATAGTGGCAAAAGTTCATTTAACACGCACAACACGGGATGGGGAGTTAGATGCTATTACCCCTCATTTCCGATCTAAATGTGCTATTGAATTAATGGAGGAAACCGTAGAAGGTCATGTGGAAGAGGGATTTCAAAAAATCTTAAAGTCCTTTGAAGCATTTACTCAGCGGGGATCGGGATGGATTCTGGAGAAAATAAATCAATTAGATTTATGCGTGGCAAAATATCACCCGCTCGCCCCGAGTAGTTACATCCCCCTTCCTAAAAAGCTGGCTGATAAAAAAGCCATACTCAATATTCAGAACTTGGACTTAAAATGTTTCGTATGGTGCCTACTAGCACACAAAATGAAGATTCACTGGAAAAATAACCCTGAACGAGTCAGTCATTACATGCCCTATGAAGCAGATATTAAATTAGGCGTGATCCAGTGCCCCGTTCCAGTGACGAAAATACCAGTCATTGAAAGACTGAATGATATCCGTATTAACGTCTTTGGATACGAAGATGATGAAGTATTCCCCCTCTACGTATCCCCTCAAGAAAATGAGGACTGTATTAATTTGCTCTACATTTCTAATGAAGGAGGCAGTCATTATTGTCTCATTAGAAATTTTTCGCGGTTAATGGGAGATTTGACACATCATAAGGCATGCACCTTTTACTGCTATCGTTGTCTCCACAGATTTTCAGAGGAGAAAAATTTAAAAAATCATATGACGTTCTGTAAAGAACACTTACCGCAGCATATCAAAATGCCCACAGAAGAGGAACAAATATTGGAATACACAAGCTATCAATATGAACAGTCTATTCCGTATATCATATATGCTGATTTTGAAGCTTTAATTGAAAACATAGACAGTTGTAAACCTGATGTGACTTCCTCGTCTTTCACGGAAAAAATACAGCACCATAAAGCATGCGGATATGCTTACATAATTGTAGGACCTGATGGAAAAAGTTTCAAACCTGTAACAGTATACAGAGGTCCTAATGCAGTAGATCATTTTATAGAAAATATTTTACGTGAAGAAGAAGAAATAGCTGAAAAATTAACCACAAACGTATCTCTTTCCATGACACCTCAGGACGAACAAAATTTTAAAAGTGCTACTCACTGCTATTTATGTAAAAAAATTTTGAATAAAGATCGTGTAAGAGATCATGACCATCTTACGGGAAAGTATAGAGGAGCTTTACATAACATATGTAATTTAAAATATAGGCTACAAAAGAAAATTCCCGTTGTATTTCATAATTTAAAACATTATGATGCACATTTAATTATGCAAGGTATAGGTAAAATTCCAAATCGTGAATTTTCTGTCATAGCAAATAATATGGAGAAATATATTTCTTTCAGTATTAAAAGAAAATGGAATAATCTAAGAATATCTTTAATTTTTATTGATAGTTTTCAATTCATGAACGCGTCTTTGGAAAAACTTGTATCAAACCTACCCGAAGAAAAATTTAGGATTTTAAAAGAAAATATTCATCATCAAGATATAAAATTACTATTACGAAAAGGTGTATATCCATATGAATATATCAACTCTTTTGATAAATTTAAAGAGACTCAGTTACCATTCATAGAGAACTTTCAAAGCACCTTAACTGGCGAAAGCATATCTTCGGATGATTACATTCATGCACAAACTGTTTGGCAAGCTTTCCATATTCAAAATTTAGGTGAATATCATGATTTATATGTGAAAAGTGATGTTTTACAATTAGCAGACGTTTTCGAAAATTTTAGACAGCTTTGTAAAACTTACTATAGTTTAGACTGTGCGCATTTTATGACTGCACCTGGATTAGCTTGGCAAGCCTGTTTAAAAATGACTGATCAAGCTTTGGAATTATTAACGGATGTTGATATGCATTTATTTATAGAGAATGGAATTCGTGGAGGTGTGTCCATGATTACCCAGCGCAAGTCTGTAGCAAATAATAAATACTTGAAAAATTTTGATTCAACTAAAGAAAGTAAATATATACTATACCTTGATGCAAACAACCTCTATGGGTGGGCTATGAGTCAACCCCTACCCTATGGAAATTTTGAGTGGGTTGAACCTGATAAGAATATCATAGAAAAGATTTTAACTTTATCAGAAGACAGTTTGGATGGATATATTTTGGAAGTAGATCTGGAATATCCTAAAGAACTTCATAATGCCCATAACGATTATCCCTTAGCTCCAGAAAAAATGAAAATAATAGCTAATCATCTTTCACCTTATGCAGTCAGTGTACTGAAAAATGATAAATTTATCTCCAATACTAAATTAGTTCCTAATTTAAATCCTAAATTTAATTATATCATCTATCATAAAAATTTACAGTTATATCTCTCTTTAGGTATGAAATTAACGCATGTTCACAAAATTATAAAATTTAAACAAAAAGCATGGTTACAACCTTATATACAGTTTAATACAGATCAACGTAAAGATGCGCAAACAGGATATGAGAAAGATTTTTTTAAACTAATGAACAATAGTGTGTACGGAAAAACTATGGAAAACGTAAGGAAACATATTGACGTCCAATTAGTCAATACTGAAAAAAGAGCGAAAAAATTGGTCGCAGCTCCAACCTTTCATAATTTTAGAATTTTTGATCATGATTTAGTTGGAATACAAAGGTTGAAAAACTGTGTTAGTTTAAACAGACCCATTTATGTAGGATTTGTCATATTAGAACTTAGCAAATATCATATGTATAATTTTCATTATAATCATATCAAAAAACAATATGGAGAAAGAGCCAAGCTACTTTTTACTGACACAGACTCTCTCACGTATGAGATTTTAACAGAAGATGTGTATCGAGATATGAGTTTTCATATGCATTTATATGATATGTCAGATTATCCAAAGACTCATGCTTTATACAGCATCAGTAATAAAAAGAAAATTGGATGCTTCAAAGATGAAATGAGTTCCAAAGCAATACTGGAGTTTATAGGACTGAGGGCTAAAATGTACTCTTTACTGTTGGATGAAAGTGAGAAAAAAACTGCGAAAGGAGTTAAACGAAATGTTATTAAAAGGAAACTTAAACATAAAAATTATAGAGATTGTTTAGAGAAATCTATCTTCACCAGAGAATTACAATATAACATTCAGAGTAAAAACCATCATCTTTTTACTATAGCCATAAATAAAATTGCACTTTCAGCTTTTGATGATAAAAGATATATTTATAAATATATCTTTTATCATCATATAAGATGTAAAAAAGATATGGAGTACACTCCTTAGCTTATGGGCATAGAGACATAAATAATGTTTAATGGAAAATAAAATGAATCATTGGTCAATGACTTCACAGTGGAGTTAAGGGAAGTGGCTGGCACCTGTGAATTAAAAATAAACCCCTTAACTGTGAAATTGTGAAGAGAGACCCACAGGTATCAGAAAGCTGCGGCTTTCGAGAAAAGCCTATGTGCGAATGATTATAAGTATGTGTGTGTGTGTGTGTATGTGTGAAATTTTAATGAGTATTATGTTATTCTTTCCAATATTTTTAACAGTACTTTCTTTGCAGAAAAGAAATCCTATATTTTGAATAATAGAACATTTTCTTTAAAAAAATATAATTTCTAAAATAGCTTATTTCCCTTTTTCGTCAAGAGAGGGCAGCATGAGCATTTTAAAACTAGATTATTTTCTTTTTTCGTCAAGAGAGGGCAGCATGAGCAATAAAAACAATCCCCGTTGCCAATTTTGAAAAAACTAACTTTTAGCAGCAGGAAGTCTACAACTCAATCAGCAGTCTACCAACAACTCAACTCTACTCGTGACCCCGCCCTCTGTGTGACGTCATTAGTGACGTTGCTCGGTGCACCTGTATCAGGCACTTCTCGCACGCCGGCACCCCGTGTCGGTGAATCCCCATTTATATACTACTATTATCCAGACGTAGAAAGGCAGGTGTGAGCTGAGTCATCTACAAGGGGGAAGCGACGTAGACGATAATCTGTAGGGGGAACAGCAGACGAGACGAAAACAACCTTCGCGTACGACGGCACAAGCTCGAATGTTAATTTTTAATATTTATAGAAAGCAGTGACATATGTACTTTTATGTTAGCAAACTTAATTTTAAGCTACCTTTAACTGAATAAACAGTTAGTTGGTAAGATTCCTCACTCTTATTCTGTTAGATGAAGTGCTGAGGAACCTGAAGAACTCTTAGCGAATTATCGCTTAGTTCAAAGGACAGAGATCGTGAACTCAAGAAGAAGGGTTAATTGCCCTTTATTCACTCAAAATAAGATTAACAGTTGGCCCCTTTCTTCGGGCTTACAGCAAAGCATCCACTTGGGTTTAAACAAAAAGTAAGAAATAAGAACTAACTAAGAGATTTAGCCGAAGCTGACGCAATTCTAAAGTAGTTACACAGTGATGTTAAACTAGCCGACGAACTATCAAAAGTCACGTAATAATACGACGGAGCCTAACAACAGCTTAGAGAGACGTAGCCCAAAGGCAAACGCGGGCTAATCAGGTTTCCTATCTCTCTCTCTCGAAGTCAGTTGAACTTGACTTTAATACAATTGCTTCCTCATTTGCATTCAACGGGTTTCTAAAAACTCATTCTCGTAGGGAGTTGTAATTTTGAAACGAGCTAATATAGGATAAGTTCACTAAATTAAAATATGCCTTACAAGTTTTTCATATTGCCGTATTCATTCATCTGGAGAACTTCTAGATCATTTGAGTGGCGTCTGTAAATTTTTGCTTTTCTACTGTTATTTACATTATATTTAATGCCCGCTGAAATCTTATATACGAATTTCTAATGATGCAGGGTAATTTTTGCCGGTATGTAAAGTGAACAAAAATTAGTTTCTATTAAAAAATCCTCCACGAAGACATTCGTTCCCTTATTAAGATACTTATCCTATTCTTTGCTTTAATTAATTAACCTAACCTTGTTCCGTTTGTGCGTTCCCAGTATCTTTAGCTTAAATTGCACTAGAGCCGGGCTCCGGTACTTCTCACTTTTTGAGGTAAGTCGTAATTCTAGCGAAGGGCACCGGAGCCTTAAATAAAAGGGCTCTTTTATGTAAATGAACCACAATTTCACGAGAAAAGTTTTAATTTAATAAACCTCAAAAATCGATTCTAACTCCTGAGCACGCCTATCTCTTCCTGAGAAACAAACCTTTTGAGTTAGTTTAAGACTTTTAAGAAAAAAAAAACCTCTCCACCCGCATGTCTAAGGCATTAATTCATGAGAACGGGTCAAGTTTTCGTTCTCGAAAGTTAAACTTGGTCTTGTACGTACAACGCTAGGAACTCCCCAAGGAAAGAAAAGCTTTTGGAAACGACATAAACAAACATGGGAGAAGAAAATTGTCAGTTGTACAGAGTCTAAGATTTCTTATATTGACACAGAGTCGGATCCAGGGCAAGTTTTTTTTCCTCGTCACATTCTGCTTGACAGCCAGAATTATATCGACAGGGAATTGCGGTCAGATAGCTTCGAACTCTTCTCTTTTTGTTTTCGACGCTCCGTTAAAATTTCCGCCCTTAGTCTCAGATTGTTTCTAGTATTCTTTCTATTTTCAATAGCGATACTTCAACAGTTCTGCCATTTTTTCATAGGTATGTTGAAAAAAAAAAGGGTCTTTTCTATCATCTCTTGCTGTCTGTATGTAATAGTGTCTGTTTCTATCATCGCTTAATGCTGCATTATACAGTATATTCCAGACTGAAATACTACCAGAGGCTAAATGAGGTACTTATTAGTTTTTGAGTGAAACTGTAAATCCCGCTGTAGTCTTAAATAAAACAAGGATTGATATTTTATTTTATTATTTAACTAGTTATTATTAATTAAATAATTTATTAAATTTGTATTTACATTTTATCGAATTTTAACTTTAATTATTTTACATAGTTTTAGTCGAAAGGGGCTTTGTCCCTGAAGGACTACTGTTTTCGTTTTGCGTTGATTTACTATAAACGGCTGTATCACTTTTGAAATTGTTGCCACAAAATGTTATCGCCCTGTATTATATTTAAGGAAATTAAATATTGGAGAATCTGCATAAATGTATGTACATTTCTCCAAATGTGATCAATCAACGGTACCTAGAGCCATCCAATTTGAATAACGTACTTTCCACCCGAATATGCGCATTTGGAAGCCCAAATTTGGAATTTGTTTTATTATCTATTTCATATTTTGTAAAATTTTAACAAATTTTTGATAAACAAACTCAATGATTTAAAAGCGAGCAATGGCAACACTCTACGGGGAAAATAAAATCTTTTTATCTCCAGCGCGCGGAATTGTGTATCGGAAATTCTAAAGGTATGTTCATTTTAAAGTTATTTTGCGATATTGCTGTTGAACTGAATTTTATGGTTTAAGTGCGAAGAACATGATATTTAATACATAAAGGTAACGCACAAAACGTTCAAAAACGCCCCTTTGGACGTAATTAAAAGTCTGAAACCTTTCAGATTTTTTTTTGCATAATGAAAGTCAATGTAGCACTCGCTAAAAGAGAATAAATTGAAGAGCTCAAGACGATCTTGTGTCCCATTCCGAACTCTTCTTGTAGCATGCGGCCTAACAGACTGAAGTGGTATCATGTTCAGCAGTACTCTGTTACGGTATTATATAAAAGCGTTTTAAACATATACCTTACTGATAACTAACTGTTTCTGAAACTATCAACTTTTTTTTTTCATTCTCAAGCTGAGCAGGTTTCTTAATTTTACATAAACAGTTATTCTTCCTTACAACTTATGATATTACTTTTCATTTGAGCTAAAGGTTATGATTCTCAGCGCCTTAATAATGTGTTTAAATGCACGGATATCAGATACTTCAAGAAAGTTTTACTAGAACACTTAAAATACATCAGTTGCAAAATGTCGATCACCTAGGATTAAGTAAAAATGAACAATGTAATTAGGATAGCATCATCCTTTAAAGCACAGCCTGTTACTTTAGAATAAACACTTCAAGGTCATTTTAACTCCATCTGGTTTGCCTCCAGAGCATGTGCCATTGGTACTGCCGCACCGATAGCAGAATTTAGAGATGGCTAAATTTTTAGAATTTAGAAAGTAACTCAGCAGCACAGTCGCGGCAAAATGGTCCAGCGCCGGCCGTTTACCTTATAGTCATGGTAACGACTGTCGTGGAAAACGGCCGAATTCTCTAATTAGCCAAAATCCCCTTTGTGTACTAATGACAGTATAATTAAAACTGCATTTGTAAACGAGGAGAGGTTTAGAGTTACAACCACGAGGTGCCTATTTTAAATAACTGCTGTATGAGGAGAGAGCCTTATTTAGTAACAGTTTTGTATCATACTAATTCGCATAATTTGACCGAATTTCAAGACTTATTATTAAATATATATTAGTAATTTATTCACTCTGTAAATCGCATGAAAATAGCACAGGAGGATCCATATAAATTGGTGGTTTTTAAATATACTTTTTTGAATAAGAATAAAGCTAATATTAATTAATTCTCAAACACTGACTGACTACGCGAAGTAACTCTTCTTTAAAGCAAATGCTTAAAATATTGGCTTCCCTCTTGTAAAAGACACAACTTATTACAATTTATAGCAGCCCTTAGATAGCTTTTCTAGAAATATGAGAGAATAGTTAATAAATGACGAAATTTTAGCTTGTCGACTGGCTATCATGTTTACCGAAGGAAAAACATTTTTTCAATAATAATGCTTCAGTCTAGAGCTTTCCGTATAAATTTGTACTTAGTTAAATGACTGCATCTTTTTAATCCAATTATTCTGTTTAAGCTTGACAGATTGTCAGCTATCTCATGGCTGACTTTTTCTTCGAACATAACAAATATGATGTTTACAATATGTACAAAAGAAACTTATGCTGCAGCGTCATGTACACCTTGCACAAAAAAAATGGGACAGTTCTATATACTCCGTTCTACTGGACCGATTGTCGAAAATTAACTTAAGTTTTTCAAGTCTGGAAAGCGTGACTTAGAATATATATCAGATTTATATATGGCATTGTTCTAACATGGGTATTTTGACACAAAAACCTTACTTTTCTGAAATAACATACCAATTGTTTTCCATATTTCGACTTTACGACTCAAATTATACTTAAGTGCCAAGTTTTGTAAAAATCGCACAGGCAGTTTTTAAAAAATTAGCTCCTCCATGTTAATTGAATTTGGTATATACTTATTAATGTCTCTTTTTTTTTATTAAACTTATTTGATTCTTCCTTTCACATTTCGAAATTTAGGTTCACTCCAAAATAAGATTCGCCCATTTTTTATGATTTATTTTTAAAATTTGTAATTTTGAATAATTTTTATAAATTAAAAAAAATATTATAACGTATAAAATTTTTACCAGCATCTTAAAGTAGATGTATTTCTAAGCATACCTGCAAATAGTTAGTTTTTTTATTCGAAATTATACGATACGTGATTCGATCGATAATATATATGTGATATATTTGATCTCGTATATATTATCCTAAGATATACATGAATTCCTATACTGGCGTGTTTTGAAATTTGGCATATTTGTTATAAGCGATAATAACGCCAAATGGGGTTTACGCACTTTGTTAAAATTATTTGAAAGTAGGAACCATGACCATTTCTACTGTCGTGTAGAATGAAAAAAAAGAAAAGGAAAATAGGTTGCTACAAATTAAGAAGTTCGCTAAATTCTTGGAGCAAACTGAAAAAAAGTGCGAAGATAAATTTGTAAATTTCTCACCAGAAATCACAAAATTTAATATCTAGGCATAATTTGAACCATACAATCGTAATACGGGGAAAGTTGGTACATTATTTAAAAAAAAGTCTGATTTTGTGTCAAAATACCTATGTCAGAAAAATGGTATATATGAATCTAATATATATCCTAAGTCGCGCTTTCAAGACTTCAGAAACGTAAGCTAAATTTCAACAATCGGTCCTATACCTGCTAAAACAAAATGCGACTTTTCTGGAGTATATTACAAGTCACAATACAGAAATCAATACTTAAGAAGTCTAAAACATAGAAATAATAGTTTACTTAGTGGAGATGGAAGTTCAATCGAGTTTTAAGCGTAGAGTGAAAACACTGGATTAAGAATATACATGGAAAAATGGATATTGCAGATTTTGTTAATTGAAAACATAAATATTGTTTAAGATCTAATTAATGAAAATTTAGTTAAATTTAAACTACTTTCTTATTACGAAAAAGATCTTAATGATTAAACTGAAAAACCTACAGAATTTAAGGATAAAACAAAAAATTACACTATAGTAATGAATACAGATTGAGATGAAATTTATGAATATGTTAATGAAAAAATAAGAAAAGGAGCTTATGAATTCGAAGTTAGAGGTTCAGGTTGGAGTTTATATGAAATAAGATAACTAGAAACCATTAAATATGAACCTTTAAAAGGGAGCAGTTATATTGATTTACGAGCAAAACTTCAAATACATAATCAAAAAGAAATTCAAAAGGCTATTTACAGTGATGCGTAAGTCCTCAAAAGCTGCACAGTCCTGTGCTAATCACCGATGGTCCTGTGTTCAGTTAGAGATTACTGGTTGTAAGTTTAGAACTTAACAAGCACAGTTACAGTATTACAGTCTAAGAAGACTGCATTACAGATACATGACTTAACATTTAGAATACTTATCATATACCACTTTCAGGCTAACTTCACACAGTGCTATTACACAATGCATTGAAGGTGCTATTAGTATCACTTACTCTATTGTATGAAGCAAATGTGATAATAGAATTGAACAAGGTAACAGTTATAATACAACTGAATTCCGTTGTAACAATCAGCAGCAAAACGAAACAAGGGTTATACTCTCACTTCCAAAAGTTAAGCACGGAGAGGAAAATGCTAATTTCCGGAAGCCAATCAAAATTGAAGAGGATGCAATTCGCTGCAGAGGTAGACGGAAGTATGCAAATATATTAGGTAACAGGCAATCACGCTTTCATGTCAAGAAATATGCAAAAAGGCAGTCTTATAAGAAACCAGCTTTATGAAGTGTTACAGAAGTTGATTGTAAGTGCTGATAAAAGGTGTTTAAAACTCTCGTTCAATTTGTTTTCAAGACATACGTGTTTCTATGACTCCCAGAAGACGAATGGAAGATTCTGACAGCTAGCGTGCTGTGGGGCGCTTTGAAGCAGGACAGTCCATCACAGATGTTGCTCTTTTCTTCGGCGTTCATCATTCTGTAATTTCACGTTTATGGAAACAATTCCAAACCACACAGACAGTTGTCCGAAGGCCGGTAGTCCAAGGGTTACAGCTCCCGCGGAAGATCAATATATTGCTATTGTAGCCAAGCGGAATCGCAGAGCGTCCTCCACACGTGTGACACCTATGGTTACAGCGTCCATTGGTAAGGCGATATCTGCAGCTACTGCGCGCCCGGGTACCTCGAGTTTGTGTTTCTTTATCCGTCCAATCAAGAGGGCCACGATTACAGTGGTGCCGGGAACATGTCAATTGGAATGTGTCTGACTGGGGCAATTTCATGTTTACTGATGAGTCAAGATTTGCTATGGAGCCAGATGACAAGCGTATAAGGATATGCCGTGAACAACGAACACGCAATCAGTCCCCCAAACATCACGCATTCCGAGGCGGAAGCATTATGGTGTGGGCAAAGATTTCATTAGGATACCGCCCCGACCTGCACATCTTTAACCGGGATTCTTTGACGTCTGTCCGGTATCGAGATGAAGTCCTAGAACCCATTGTGAGATTGCACGCTGCAGCAGTTGGCCCTACTTTTGCTTTAATGTACGATAACGCACGTCCCCATACAGCTGAATCGTCGATGACTACCTGGAGAGTGGAGGGATGACGCTTATGGCGTGGCCAGCATATTCTCCCGACCTTAATCCCATTGAAAATCTTTGGGATGCTTTCAGCCGTTATGTATCTTCACATTTCCCACCTCCAAGCACTCTCATTGAGCTGGAAACTGCTCTACAAGAAGAATGGCGATTGCTTGATTCTGCGATGGTTGACCACCTAATTGAAAGCATGGTCACAAGGTGTAAACTTTGTATACAGATAAGCATCTGATAACTTACAAAAATTGAATATTGTTTTCCTTTCTGTATATATTTATTGATTTTGATTTATGCATAAATATACATGCTACTTTCCTGCCGAATTTTGTGTCCATCAAAGCAGTATTTGTTGATTTTTTTTTGCATTTTACATCTTCGTGCTTAACTTTTGGAAGTGAGTAGATGATAGTGCATAGATGCAGAGTGTATATAAATACAATTACAAATGAACACACACACACAAAAGACAATATGTATGCAGATACTATTGAAGAAAGTAGTTATACTACTAATGAAACTTTGTGTAATGAGGCTTACTGTAGTACTTCTGCTTTGCTGAGTGTCATTAGATAGTCTTATAAATCATAGACTTATGATGTTCTGAGAAAAAGGTGTGCACAGCGACTTGGATAATTTCTGGTCGAGCAAGATGCCAAGTGCTAGGTTGCCCTGTTTTGCACACTTACAGCTGAGTTTTTGCTGCACAGTACACAATAAGTTTTCTCAGCTTTACTCTGGCTGTGTTATTCTTAATCAAAGTGTCTGCCCATTGGGGCCGAAATTGTTGACTTCGTTACTTTTGATGAAGATGTGCAGTGTCGGGGCAAGAGAAGAGATAAGTAATCCGGTTACCCACTTTAGGACATATATTAGAAGTTGATTTAGAATATCTGAGAGAATTATATTATTATTCAGATTTAGCTTTAGCTCCAGATAAGAAAACACTTGACGGAACAAAAGAACAGAAAATATTAAGAACTTTGTATGATAAAACTAATTGGGTTGCACATTATAAGAATTTGAAAAATATTTAGAAATGGGTTTAAAATTAAAAAAGGTGCACAGAATTTTAGAATTCAAACAATCAGATTAATTAAAAAATATGTAGATTTAAATACTGAAATGAGGAAAAAGCTACTAATGACTTTGAGAAAGCATTTTACAAATTAATGAATAATGCACCGTATGGAAAAGATATTGAAAATGTTAGAAAAATGCTGGATATAAAATTATGTACAAATTATAATTAAGTTAAAAAAATGATTGCTAGACTAAATTTTAAAGGAAGAACTCTAGTGAAAATCTAGCAGCCATTCATATGAACAAAACAGAAGGAAAATTAGATAAACCGATTTATATAGGAATGTGTATTTTAGATTTGTCAAAACATTTAATGTATGATTTTCATTATAATGTACTGAAACCAAAATATAATGATCTCACATTACTTTATAGAGCTGCAGATAATTTAATATATGATATATTTAAATACAAGATTTTTATGAAGATATGAAAGGAATGATTGACTGATGCATCAGATTATCCTAAAGAAAATAGATATAATATTTATTTAAAAAAATAAAAAAGTGTTAGGAAAAATGAAAGCTGAAAATAAAGGAAGAATATTATTAGAACTTATAGGATTAAGATAAAAAATGTATGCAAATAAAACTGAAGATGAAATAATTAAGAAATGTGTAGTTAGAAACAGAATTTCATCTGAAGACTATAAAAAATGTTTATTTGAAATAATAAGATTTCCACAGATCAATGAATCTCGTTAAAAAGTATAAATCATGAATTATATTCTATAAAAATAAACAAATTAGCTTTATCATTAAAAGATGGAAAAAGATATATTTTAGAAGATGGAATACATACATTAGCTCTTGGTCACTATAAGAGCAGACGTTTCATTCATGAAAAGTGAGTCGAAAGACTTGCGTCTTAGCTTTTCGCTTCTAGACGTTTCATCCATAATAAACGAATACATCAGTTTTAGTAAAAAAAAGAGAATTCACAAGAATTTTCAATACCTCTTCATTTTTCAAAAATTGCTTTACAAGCATTCTCCATGGAGGTTTCATGGAATAATATCATCTAATTTTATAATAATAATAAATTTAAATATTGGAATGGAAAAACACGGAATAAATTAATTATTCCTGACTAAATCTATACTCTCACTAGATTAAATAGTTGCATCCAAAGTTTACTTTTTAGTCAGGAACAATTAAATGACAAAGAAAAAGAAGGAAAATTTTAAGAATACACATCACCTATTCAAATTGGAGCAATAGAAGAAAATAAATTTAGTATTAAATTAGCAGATAATTGTAAAATTGATTTAACTGAAAGTAATTTTTGTAAAGTTTTAGGATTTAAACCAAAAATATATGAAGAAAAATGGCAAGTAGGTTATGATCGCACTAATATTGAATACTTGTCCGACGATATTTATATTCATTGTAGTATAACCGAAAGTATACATATCAATAAACATTCAATGAAAATAATTTATACATTTGTGAACACACCATCATCCTGGTTGTAAAATTGTTCAAAAACTTGAATAAACTAATCTTTTTCAAAGTTAATAATCCAATAGAGGAATGACAAGAATTAAAATGAGTATAACTGAAGAAGGAAATTAATTAAATTAAAAAATAAAAAAGTTAAATATAAATTTATTATGATAGATGAAACTGAGAATTACTTAGAAAAAAATTATCATTTACTCAGAATGTTATCACTAGATGGTAGCACTGAAAGGAAAGATGTTAGCTTCATGTTTAAAAAAGCGAGATGCAGATAGGCCTAACCAGCATTAACTCCTAGAATATAATCTGACATTCAACCATTTCCCCAAGAAGAAAAATAAAAAGTTCCAGATGTATTATTGAGGACAGGATAGACAAGTATGGGACAAAGATCAGTAGTAATATGTTAAAACCTGTTATATTACACTTGAGAGAAACACTGATAAAAGAATTACAAAGAAATGTAGAATTTGGACAAATTTATGCATACTTAAAGAATTTTGAAGCAGTAAATGAAATAGAAATTAAGGACATCATGAAGTAATCAAAGTTTTACTTTATAAGAAAATTGTGAATAAGAATCTAGAACAAGACTGGTCGGGACAGCTGTTTTGTGCGAGAAACATGAGAGTACAGAATGTTAGGGAAGCCATTTTCTTACCAAAGTTGTGGCAAATTATGCAGGAATATGTCCAGAGCTGCATCACATACTACAAGTGTAAATATGTAAATTTTGTGGGGTTGATAAATTTTATTTCTAAAAAATGTCAGTTTTATGGCTTTACTCATGTAAAACAAACATGACTCTTTGTGCATGCTTTACCACAACTAAACAACTCATCCAATTTAATATTGCTACCAAAGAATACATACATTAAAAAAATGGTATTTCCCACAATATTTATTTCTTAGTGAAAAAAGACAAATTCACTTGTAAAACATAAATATTTTATTTGGTATACATAAATAAAACTTTAAATAAGCAAAAATCATTCAAATGCTTCATCACAACTCTCACTTTCGGTCCTATCATTTAGTAAATGCCTTATACTGTATTTCCCAAATAATCTATTTTCAGCACCAGTTATATTAACAGCCATTAGTGGAAGCATAGCAGTTCTCAGACTTAAATACAAAGAAGGAAACATTATTTCCTGAGCTGCCAAGAGTTGCTTCATACGATGACGTTCCTGTAACACATGAAATTCTAATTAATTAGTACTAATTCATAACAGAAAAGAGAATAAGAAAAATTCTTATTCTTTTAAGTTTCTAAAACTACCAGATAAGGTGATTTTGGAAAAAAAAATATTAAGGTAAAACTAATTACAAAAATACAATTCAGTTCTAATACACAGCGTGTTATTTTTTTTAAATGTTGATAATAATGCACTTTTAAATATAAAATTTCTAAAAATATGGAACATAACTTTAGGAGAAGTTTTAACGCTGTGGAAAGTATTCTGTAAATATAAAAATCTAATTTTTGAATGCTCTATATATTTATAGAAATCTTTTGTCCATGCAGATCATACAAAAAGTTATTCTTTTTTTATTTACAGAAACCTGCTTACTAAGTAGTTCAAACTGTTTTCATAAAATTTTCAACCTTATTTTGAGAAAATCTGTAATCAGAATTACTACAAAAATAAAGGCAGCAACCACATTTTTCTAGCATCTAGTGTAACTATGAAATCAAGTTCAACACGACAAATTTCTACAGCAAACTGACTTACAAGCAACTACAGTTAAAAAAGTGCCTTTTTCTGTTCATTTCCAGAAACAGTTGATAAAAAAAAATTCTTGTATGCTTCAAAAATCATAAATGCTAATAGATCATAAATGTTAATATTATGCAAATTTTGTAAGAGAATGTACAGTAATTTTATATGCATATTTTTACTAAATAAAATTTTATTTTAATAATAATGCTCCATAGGTGAAGTTAGATATACCAAATTAAAGGTAGACTGAACAACTGGCATTATTATGCCCCCTCTCACCCACAAAAATATCCAAACACTTTAACAGTGAGACAAACGAAAAATTTAATACACAAATGATAAAAATTTCATAGGCATTGAATATACATAGTAGAACTAAAATCCATCGAAAATAAACATATGATGAGTTATATAAAACTCCAAGAATATTGTTGAAATATTTGTCAAAAACCATTCTTAGCAGTTTCAGTTTTAGTAGCAAAGTTTTTTTTTTATCATTTTATAACAAATTTTAAACAAAGATATCATGGTTTTGGAGGTTATTAACAATGTAAATGTTTAGTGACATTCCAGTGCATATCTTGGCACTTTTAAGCTTATTACCACTGGAAAATTAATCTGAAACACAAAGCAACCAGTTTTCACATATGAACACATGCTAACACTGTTTACAAACTTGTTGCTACATTCTTATTTCACAGCCTTTAACATTTGGTTGTATGTACTACTAGTTTAAGCTTAGTGACTCAATACCTGTACATATATACTTGACTCAGGCTGAAAGATTAATGACTCAGCACTTTCTGAAGACTTGAGGATATTCTTGGAGAATCTGAAATATTAGAAGCGGACTATTTGTTCGTCATTAATTTACATTTATTTGCTTATAGTAAAGCATACATGGAACAGCTTTTTATGGGATGTGATGACTTGCAGAAAATTTTGACATTCTGCCAAGCACTGCTGCTATGCAGTGTCTAATTTGGCAAAGTGCAACCAAAGATGGTTTATGTCATTAGAGTAGAGTCTCGAGAGCTACCTACCTAAGGGGAGGGATGCATTCGTGGAGGACTAAGCGAAACTGGCTCGTATACATGTTACACATGGGAAAACCACAAAAAAGCTCATGCGGCCAGGATTCAAGCCTCGAGAAAACTACCAATGTTTAGCGACTTTACCGCTTATGGGCTTTGCAATCAATCACTGATAAAGTCCAGAAATCCGCAACACTTGGGACCAGAGGTTGTGCGGATTTCAGGACAGAAAAGCCAAATCATAATATTAGACTAAAAGTGCAAAATAAATAAGGCATATTAGGTACATTTACTTAAATTGTTATGTACAATAATATACATCGTTACATTATTTTATTACATGCATTAAATTATTATATATATTGCATTAAATTATTATTATTATATATATTCATTTATATTAGTGATTACAGGAGTATTTTAAAGCATTAAGGACATGTAGAATAGAGACGTGTAAAAATAAGGGATACTATCAAAGCATAAATATTTTTTTTTACTTGTTTCAAACATTTTTCTGATAGAGGTTTGTTTTAAAACTTTAGGTGCTCCAGAGTAAGCTTTTTTTTTGTAAATTTTACATGGTCATAATCTCATGGTCTGCGACACAGCTCTGTTGTTCTAAATATTTTAGGTCTTTTTCATCATGTTCCAAACCCTCATTAAAAGATATTTTCTCACTCCTATCAAATTCATTATCTGTGTCGGTGTCAGAATCATTTTCTTGCTGTGGCGAGTTCTGAACAGAGCCACTGATTTATTCATCGGTTATCTTATATCAGTGTTGGCTCATCTGAACACATCATCCATACTAAAAACCTCTTCTGGGCTAAGATTTTTTTTCTGCCACTAACACAGAATCATTATTATTCGGTAATTATGACGTCATTATTGGATAAATATTTTTCCTTTGGTATTTCATTCTCCATTCCATTTCATTCTTCTAAGAATGGTTTCTGGAACCTATAAATTCAATGTTTATATTTTGAGAGGCAATGTGGATTTCAGGTCGGCTGATTTTCAATACTTGACTATACTTAGAAATAACAAATACATTTAATTATTGTATGTTTACAATTCATGATTGCGTAATCAAGAACTAGTTCTGATTCATTAAATTCTATACTTTGGAATTGAAAATTTTATTTAATGGAGAGTAAACATTCTGGATGAACAGCATTGTGATCAGGAATTTGTGAGCAGTTCAAAGACAGATAAGTGTGTTTGAATTTACTGTCAATTTACATCTAACTTTCTTTGTCTTCATAAGCTCCACAGCTTATGACAGGCCTAGGCTGTCTCTCCAAGTTTCCTCCACCTGAGCCCATTCGGCAAAATAGCCCTCCGCCGGTTAAATCCAATTAAATTTAAATCTTCCTCGATATCATCTATCCATCTAGTGAGTGGTCTTCCTTTTCGTCTTACACCCTCAATTCTCGAAAAGGTTATCTTTTTGGCTGGAAATGCATCATCACATCTAAACACATGGCCCAACCATCTGATACAAGATGCCTTTACGATTCTCACAATATCAATTTCAACATATTTCCTATACTTTCCTTATAGGTCATGATTATAGAGAATCCTCCCTCTGCCATTTTGTTATACTGGTCCAAAGCTCTTTTTTAGGATTTTTCTTTCAAAAGTTGATATCTGGTTTTTCTCTGCTCTGTTACGTATCCCACATTCACTTCCGTAAAGGGCAACAAGCATTATTATATAAACTTAATTTAGTTTTTATGTTGATTAGTTTGGATGTAAGTTGTTTTTTAAAGCTGTAGTAACATCTGTAAGCCATAGCTATTATATTTTTTATTTCAGTTTTTATATCATTGCAATTTGTGATCAATGTGCATGGATATTTAAATTGTTCTGTGGTTTCAAAAGTATAACTGTTTATCTTCAAGGGAGATAAACCAACAGCTTTATTAGATACAATCATAAATTTTGTTTCATCTTCATCTAATGATTAGGCCCATCTTTCTTGCATTTTCGAGCGAGACAAATTCCTCGACCACAGCTCGTTTTGATCTTATTTGCACTGTAGTCATTCTAAATTTTGATACTTCCGATTTTATTTATTATGGTCAAGCTACTGTAATTAAACTACATGGAAGGACAAAAGTGGACTCTACAAGGCTTCATAATACTGGTTTTTTGGATTCATCTAAAGTAAACTCAGTGGTGCAACAGCACTAGTGGGCCATGGCCTGCAGTGCCCTTTTTCTGCTTTCTTGAACTTTGGGCCCCGGAGTGCATCAGCAGATGGCTTGAACGAGTGGTCAGCTTGTTGCAAGACCCCAGTCGTTTAGCCCCAAAACGAACTTAGTACTAATTTTATTGACCCTCTTAATGACTGAGTCAATCTTGCCCAGCCTGGGGATTGAACCCTCAGACCTGTGGTGCAGCTACGCCACCGGGCGGTTGGGATTCATGTAAAAATGAAGTAATTTTACATATGGAAAACTTGGAAAGGTTTTGCTCAGATTTTGATAAAACTGACACCCAGTTACCAGACGAACAGTCAGAAATTGAACAGCTTGCATCGAAGTATTTTAATTTAAAACTTCAATATAAAATCTTGTTAGTTTAATCATTAAATATGGCTAAATGTGTCAAATGTTCCAGAAAATTCCAGTGTTACTAACTTTAAGTTACCAAATTGTATTCTTATAAAGAAGCATGGACAAAACTGCTTGCTATGTACAATAAAAATAAACAAATTATACAGTTGTTACTAAAAACATTTCTAGATCAAAAATGCATTACAGACAACGTTTATTTGCAGCAGTGAGCTGATACTTCAGGGTAAGTTATTAGAGGCTTAAAAAAAAGCTCTTACTGAGAAATCAATGTATGATCCCAAAACTTGAAAATTACAAGCAGAGAAAACAGCTGAAGAAGATTTTTCTACACTGGAAATGAATTTCCTGAGTGACCATGAATCACCATGAATTTCCTGAATTTTTAACCTTAGGCACTCTTCTTTCGAGATAATTATAAATAAAGAATCAGGAATGAAAGTGAATTATAAGAACATTAACGTTAGCTCTAAATAGTCACAGAATTTAAAATAGTAATATTATACTTCCGAAATGCTATGGTGCCCTACGGTGCAATTAGCTATTTGGTTAAAGAAATTATCATGCGGCTGAAAAGATGATTTCTGGTTGAAAGATTTCTGGAAAAGGAACATTTTCTGTTCTGTTCCAAATACACCTCTAGCTGCCTGCATATTGTTCTCGGTGGGAACTTATATAGAACCTTTGATGCAGACTCTGGAATTGTTGGGAAGAATAATATTTGGCTTGTCTTTTGGCAGTACATCACACCCAAATAACAGTGTGGCAATGGAACAGATTGAGAACGTGGTTCTTAAAATTGAAATTGGATCTCCGTCTCTAACCTGGCCTATAGGGTGTGTCAGCAAAGTTCATCTAGGGAAAAGACAAATTAAATTGTTGCTAACTACGTTGTTGCAAAACTAAGACTGGTGTCCTCAAAGAGTTTACAATCAAACTTTCACCTCTACGTTTGTATCAAAACTGAAGCCTGACAGTGTTGTAGTACGTTCACGCTCCCACTGAAGAGCATCTCGTCATATTCATAGTCCTTCCTTGGCAACAAAGCATAACATCATTGTCACCACAGAATTTGGTTGCTAGAATGTAGATGACTCACAATTGCTTAAATATTTTTTTAGTGAAATATGATGGTATAGAATCATATTATTACATGCTTTTATATGGATATATTCACATATTTCACGTTTAATTTAAAAAACACAAAGCTATACCCATTATCAAGAATTTTGTGTTTAATTTTTAACATCCAACTATTTTTTTTTTCTGTTTTAAATATCAAGTGATAATTTTATAAAAACAATGACACATTATTATTACTTTTAAAACTGTAAGACAAAAACAACAGATAGTGTTCTTACTTTTGGAGCTTCAAAGCATGCAGGACAGTTTTCTGGTATAACTGGAAGTTTCTTCTAAAAAAGAAGAGAAAAATAAATGACACACATTACAAAGACATCTAACATTTTGGTTCCTCAAATGGAAGTGATTTGGCAGCAGAGATTATTTCACTCTTCCAAGAACAAATTAAAACTTAACTTGGGCAACTTACCTCTTCAGCAAACCTCCTGAGATCCTTTTCTCTGACATATACAAAGGGTCTAATTATTCTAACAGAAGAAGACCTAGGGAATCAATATAATATTGAATGAATGTATATATTTTATATTTCTCATATTTTTTAACATGTAAAAATTTTTGGAACATGAAACATCAATAAATTTACATTAATACAATTCACTTAAAAAAAAAATCAGATGTCGATACACTTTGTATTCATGCTACAATGAAACATTAACTTTCAGAGACTGATGTTTGTTTAAAAGCAGAAACTGCCACATGACAGCTTTTTTTAACAACATTCAAATATGAGAACTATGGATAATTCATTAACAAGCATTGAACGAACTAGTGTTAAACTGACTGCAATGAAAGCTAAATAAAATTAAATTTAGATAAGCTAACAAAAATTTTAATTTATTCACTCCTTCAAAGATTTAAACTGACATAATGTGCTATTCATATCAAGCAAAAATCACGAAAAAAATTACAAAGGGAAGAATGCACTATGAAAATACAAATATTTCACTATAATTTTTTACTCTGTCCTTTGCTCACTTACTCAGCATTTTCACACAATGGCTCATTGGGTCACTTCATTTCTGTTCACCTCAGGATAAATTGTAAGTAAAATATTACAGTATTTTTGATTGATTCCCCCTGCATCTTTTTTGTTTCATCATGACACTGCAAATCCAAAGTAAATGTTTATTAGCCACTCTGCTGGCCCTTTAGCTAACAGGTAGGAGGCAGATTTATAAAGGAATTCTTTAATGTTATTTTGATATTACGCTTACTCTCCAAATCAAAATTACGTTCAAATTATCCACTTTATGTTGTTCACTACATAGTTTAGAAACAAGGTTTAAGGATAGCACTGTCTAATGTGATTACTGCATTCTCAAAAATGGCAATATTGCTTAACTTGTTTTTACAACTGTTTGAATTTGTCTCAGCAGTTTCTTACTACTAGCTTTTTGATGAAGTATAATATCCCAACATATTCATAAACTAGATTTTTAATTGCACAGCCCATTTAGAATTTTTTGAAACTGAGAAACATGAAGAAATGTGCAATGCTTTGGCGAGGATTCCAGCTTTGGACCACCTGGCTGCTAGGCAGATATTCTTTAAATTATGCCCCTAAGTCATATGATGAGGGAGAAAAAAGCTTAAATTCTGTCTCATTTAAAGAGCGCCTGGGGAAGTGGGAACACAATCGCCAAACCTGCTGGTGATGAATTATCACACACTACATTTAAGTTCAGGCACCACTGCAATCCTTTTTAGAACTTTCTGAAGCCAGGCAACATGGATAAATATGGAAAGCCCTTACTCGGATTTGAACTGCAAAACCTTCTGATTGCAATTCCACAAAGGCATGCAAAAAGGACACAGAAAATACCTTACATGCTTAGCGATTTTACCATTTTCCTTCATTTTTTGTATTTAATTTACAAAGAACATAATTCAGCACTGATTTTTTTTAACCATTTTGTTTTTGCTTGTTTATTAGACTACCAATTTATGCACTCTCAGTATTTGAATAATTCTTCTGTTATTTAAATTGCAGGTTTTTAGTACTTTATACACATGGCAATTATTATTAAAGTTCCACTTTTAAAAGGCTGTTAAAACAGAACCACTGATCAGAGGGACTTGAATACACATGAAGGACTAGGAGTTTGTCAGACAAAAGAAAAAAAAAATGTTCAAAATTTTATCAATAGCTGATGTTGCACTTGTCATAATACACTAAATAAACGACGTGGCATAGCCATCGCATATTACACATAAGAAAAACAGTGTACATGCAGTTCCTATTATCCCACATCTGAGAAGCTCATCATGACTCTGCAAATGATCGACTGGGCTCTGTTTGTGAAGCTTTCTTACAAGAATAGTGACAGTGCTTTAACTGTCCTGAAGAAGTTCCACAGGTTAAAACCAGTATCAAATTTTCAAGCTAACCTCAACAAAGAATCAACAGAAAGATTTCCCATATTTTTTATTTTGGGGATTTTTGATTAATTGTAGGAAAAAACATACCAGAGGTAGAACATATGGCATCTTCGTATGAAGTAGACAAATTCCAACTTACAATCATTTTCTGCAAGTATCATTTAGACCCTTCACTTTCATTTTATATGGGATATTAATAAAACAGGTGCAGTTCCATTCCAATACATAACTGCAATAGGCAATGAATACCAATAATTAAAGGGACATTCCAATGAAGCTCTGGGACCCATTTGTGACTAATGGAATAAGTACCAATATATCATACATTCCCCCTTCATGGCTAATCAACTTCAGTCTTTCTTTTCTCTTTCTCATATGCGTGCACATGCACTCATATAAAATTACAATTTTTAGACCAGGCATGTCCAACTCACCTAAAGTAATAAAAATGATTAGCATTTAACAATAATGCAGGCCACAAGAGGGAAAAAAAAATCATACTTAGTGATATATTTAAAAAGTGAGCAATTACAAAAAAATCTTATAGAAGGATAACTAATGTTTCTTTACTGACATCTGGTATTTTTTTTTCTTCCTGCAATTAGCTTTCAGATGTTTGGATACATGCTGCTAGGGAACTAGGGATTTCCAGAAGTCATGTTAACTTGATCTCGTTGGTGATTTGTTCTTTTTTATAGGTAAATAAAGCTCTTCCCACTGGTAAGTACTACCAATCTTGGAATTCCTGCAGGTTGCAAATTTGTGACTTTCTAGAAATCCCACAGCCAGATATTTGAACACTTATGCTTATTTTAAGCTTTGTCACATTAAATTCCTGTTAACTCTATCTGTAAATGGCCTGGCACTTTCTCAATGTTGAGAAAATATTTTTATAAACAGACCATCTGAAGAACCAGTTCTAGTACCTGAGGTTGCACATATGCTCCCAATATAAGATGGAATACCAATTTTCATTCATCTATTAGTTATATATTTCTCATTATTTTCTTGGTGTGAATAGAAAGCCATGAGTTCAATATACCTCTTTCAGACAGTTTTCTAAAATGATATACAAATCACTTGCTAATCAGTAAAGACATTTTATGGACAGAACGCATTAAGACAAAGTAATAAATTTGGCTTCAAAAATCAGAAATAAGATTAGCAAAAATATTTTCTTACTTATCAGTATAATGAGCTTTCATTGTCCTTAATCGGCCATTATGAAAGGCTGACATGAGGAAACTGGAAAAGAAATTCCAAGTCTATGATTATAATTAAATCACAACATAAAAATAACTGTTTAAATATAAAAGCAGCTTTTATTCCTTTGAAAGATAATTTCTTTTTAACTAACCCTAAAAATGTTAAAAAGTGAGAAATTTAAATAGAGAAATGCAAACAGAAACAAAAAAGTTAAGAAATTTTATTAACTGAAATTTAATATGCAATCTGAAAAATTACTACAATTTAATGCAAGGTCATGAAAAATTGGAGGGATACAGAGTGAAATGACAATTTCATACACATTCTATATTAATAATGGCAATGAAAACAGAAATTTAAAATTCCTTAAAATATTCTGAAAAAATAAATATTACTATAAAAAGTTATATAGGTACTCTTTCCTTTTGACAGTTAATTAAAATGAAATATTCTTGAACTTTATGTATACTTCACACGACTGGAGAACAATTTATTGTGAGATTACAGATCATGTTGTCTTTGAGATTCTGGCAGTTTTACATTTTTGATCAACAATTTAAATCTAGGAAGAAGATCTGTACAAATTACAAAATGAAAAATATGAAGTAAATGTTTATAAAATAGAGAGTATTTAGAACCTTAAAAGAATCAAAAGTAAAGTAAAAAAAAAAAAGAAAGAACCACTATTCATTTGTTTGTTTTACTACATGTTTCTTTTCTTATAGTAATAGTCTCATTTTTTATGCAAACATAATTTCTTCTTCAAAGTTCCAGTTTTGAAGTCCTGCAGCTGCCTTGTTGATACTTCACACTGAACTGTGAATCAAAATCTTTTCATTTTCTTTACTACTGGTAAACTGTGAATCTTGTGTCAACATTTTCTTTACTACTGGTAGTGATAGTTTCTGGATTTAAAACCATAATACAATTTTGCCTTCCGTTTTGTAGATCAATGACTGGGTTATCGTCATCACAATGGAAAATTTCTTTTACATCTTTTTGATTTATTATCACTTATTCAGAAATTTCATTACTTAAAAAATCTTGCCTTTTGCTTGTGATATCCAAAAACATTCAAATTTATGCCTAACATCATATCAAGATCCCCACAAAATATGGTAGCTGGCCATAAATTATACCGAGCGTTTAAAAAAATATCTGACATGCCACGTCTTCCCATTACTGCAGAATTCTCCACATAGTAGATTTTATGTTAAAATATTTTAAAATTTCTTGAACGGTTCTGTGACTGCTTGGAAAATTTACTACAGATTTTAAAAAGGTTACTTTGCCGTTCAGTATACATAACACTCCAATAACCATCAACTGAATGATCGATGTACAAATTAGAGGAAAGAATAAAAGAGAGACTTTTCTCTTACTAAAATTTTAAGTGAAATATGAGCCAAACAGAAGTCTATAATCCGAACATTTTTTTTCACCATCCAGTAAACAAACCAATTTAAAATGTTGCCAAGCCCTCCTGTATGCAGTGGTTTTTAAACCAATCATGCATTAACGTTTGTGTTAGCCATGCTGTTTTATTTGAATAATAGATGACAAGGAAAATCTTTACTCCTTCAAATACCCAAAGTCATGTATTATTTTCTGGTTATGAAAATCAGATATCTGCCTGTTCTTGCAGCATTTACATATACCAAAATCGTTAGTCTCATCTTTCGGTTCCTGTTGGGGCTTTTCTCAAAAGACACCAATGTATTTTGGGACACATAGTACCTAAAATGAATAATTTTGTCAGCATTACATAATTGTACCTTATTGCTATCAATCAGTGTGATAAATTCCTGTGCGAAATTTTTCAGCTGAAGCATTTTTGTCTGTAATTTTTAACTACTGCATACCGTGGCCGTTTTAAAATTTAGTTAACCAACATGTCAATATATGCCCTCAGTTTTTAAGTCCATTTCCTCGTGAAATTTTTTGTTTCGAAATATTAGCAATAGACTCAACAATTGCATGCCCTCAATGGAATGCTGTCGCACAATACCAACAATATGATACTGTTGATAGTCACTTTTAGCATAACTTGCAAGTGAAGTACCAGAATACTCTAAAATTTTAAAAGTGAATTTTTCTTTTTTGTGAATTTTTATGCCATGTACTGTTGACTTTCCAATGCCATACTGCTTGTATAGTTTTGAGACAGATGTATCCATTTTTTTTTTGCAGTTCCACTTTTTGCTTGGTTGATATCGAAACGTCCTTTGGCTTTGCAGATGTTGCCACAGTCCTGAAATTAGAAACTCTTTTTCGACATAATCAAAAATAGAAACTTTAATTTTAATAAGAGATGTAATAATTAATAGCCTGCAAAAAGGTACAGTACTTTCTCACTTCTCCAACAAAAGAAAACCTGTACGAGCAACATCTCATTCCAAACAAATATGTTTTGGATTCGACTTCATTTATTATTTAGGTCAGATAGAAAATTATTCCTCCCCCCAACAATTCTAGGACAGAAAATGCTATCCTGGGCAATGTTAATGTATTGTTAAAGGCCAGGGTGTGATTTCCTAGCTGACAGGTGCCTGAAAGTGACATGCAAGAATCTCAGTTGACTCCTCTGCCCTTTATTGAGCATTTTGTTCTTAATTTCTAGACTCTGTAAAGGAAAAAAAATCTAAAAATAAATAAAACTGAACTCGAGAGCAGCATTTGCTTTTCCAAAGACTGTAGAGCTTCTACAAAAATAAATTACGGTTTCTAAGTTGACAGAGTTTGAAAATTACAGATTTACACCATTCAAGTTTGCTCTTTTTCCTGATTTTATGAGCAAACTAAACAAGCATATACCTCCACAGTCTCCAAAGTTGGCTTAAACTCAAGAATATCATCATAAGCTACAATTTGACAGCCACTATACTGTAACAATGAGAAGAATATATCTGGTATAGAAAATGCATATAATATTACATAAATTTTGAATAAAATCCATAACCCTAAAAAACTTTTATCAGTGAATACTGATACAGTTGAACAGCGACAGAAGCTGCATTTCCTTGTGCACTGGCAAAGCAAGAAATAATGAAGAATATTCGAAATTTCAATGGAGATAAGATACTCAAGTTAGATCTCAAAGATACTGAAAGCATGAGAAAGTGTTGAGGTAAATATTATCATAGTAAACTGCTGTGACATAAAGTGAGGCAGGGAAAAGTTCGTACTAAAACTCTAAAAGGACACATAGAAAAAATTAATAAGATGTATGGTCACCTAACTGAAATGCAATACTTGCAGTGATATTCCATGGTGTGTAGCATATATAATCCAGGCATTTTTTCGGTAACAGAGCATATTCACAATAAACAGCACCTTGAATAAGACCCTGAAGAATCCTACTGAAGTGTTCTTTGAGTTAAATCCAAAGAATATGTGAGCCACTCTTATCTGTAGGATTCGTTTTTCTTAAGATAATCTGTCACTAGTTCAGCATGGTGGAGAAGAGCATCATCATTCATTAGAAGGATATTATTATCAATTACACCCATAAACAAGAACACATATCTGCATATATTCATAGTAGTATGGGCAAAAATGTGCATGTCATTGCTGCCATTCATAATGATGAGCACCCATACCATGATTCCACTGCCTTTTAGAAATGTTTTCAGACTTATTGCATTTGCTTTGCTCAACCCACGTTGAAAACACATCTGGAAACATTCTCTGAATAAAAAAAAGACTCATTCATGAGTAAAGAGACCTGAGGTCTAATAATTGTGGTCTCGAACTGGGTGCCTTTTGCAGTCCTGAGTTAATGGGACATAAATCATGCCTTTCCTTGCATACAGCCGTCTTTCATGCAGTCTGTGACTCAAGAGTATATCTCAACAGCTGCATTACTGTAGTAGCAGAGAAGTGCATCACAGTGTAAAATACAATAAATCTAGAAATTCGGGTGACATCCAGAATTATTTCAAAATGGAGAATTACAGCTTTGAAAATCTTCTGGTTTCCTGCATGAATATTCAAAAATCTGAGGACAAATGTCACAAGTCCGACAGTCTATCCACTTAGATAAGGGAATACAATCACTTGAACATATCATGTACATTAACATATTACTAACATTCCAATGAGTGTTTTAATGCTAACTTTTCTTAAATAACCTATATATTTAAATTTCATAAATTATATTCAGTACACAACATTTTATGTGATACTGTGTTAATAATTTTAATTGTTAAAGCGAGTTTGAAACAAGTGCATAAACTATTAAGATCATAGACAAAAAACATTAAAATTAAAACTAGATTAAAAATAAACTATTAAAATCAGATGAAATTCAATTGCAGGAATTTATAGGAATGCTCTATCATACTCTTGTTACATTTGGGCTTGAAATTAATTGAGTAAAATATAGCTGAGGAGGCTGAAGAAAATAATTTATAGATTTCAATATAAAAAATAGCTCACCTTTCAGCCAAATCATCTAAATGCTGTCCAAGAGCAATGACATTATAATTCTCCCTACGAGCACAAGCATATATCCTTCCACGTTTTAACCTACTGCAGAAGCTGCATATGGATTTACATTTTTCAATGTTCAATGCTTGATTCAAAATTTCTGGAAAAAATTACTTGTGTAGGAAAAATTAAAAAAAAATATATATATTTTATTTTACATAACACAATTTTACTTTAAAAATAGCAAAGACCCTTTACAGCCTTTTATGCAATCATAATACAATTCTGAAAGATATTCATCAGAAACCTATAATATATATAATGTATTAATTTTCTGTGGCAATCCACGATGTCGCCCAAAAGCATTTATATGACAACCCTGGTATATGTGTACTACATGACTATTTACACAGGCACCCAATGTGGAAGTTGTATGCCCACAAAGTTTGTGCAATTCTCTGATGTTTTTAAAGCAAAAACAGATTGCCATGTAGATGAAGAAAACAATGTCACAAAATGGAATGATTTCTTGAAAAAGGTAAGTGTTTTATTATCGACTTTTCTTGCTTTTAATCTTTAATGATTGGGTGCTCCCGAGTAGAATACTTAGCCCGTTGCCATTTTGAAAACAAGAACTAACTAAAAATCTGCTGTTATGAGAAAACAAAACTAAAGGCCAAAAATATGAGAGTTTTGAAACATTTCAGATGTTTATAATAGAAAATAATGTGAATGTTTCTGATAGCATAATTACCAAGATCTGGAAACATTTGAATGCTTAGAAAATTTTAATTTTTACTTTTGCCGAAACAATGAAAAGCTGCCAAATAAATAAGCAGATTCATCTGGATTAACATATACTGCAATACAAAATCATTATAAGCACAGTAAATTTTACATGGTAAAAGTACAACAAGTGACTACAACTGAAAAAAAAAGCGTTGCCAAGAGAAAGAAATAAAAAAAGTGTTGCCACATATGTTGCAAAACACAAATGGGAAATATAATCATAAATTAAAAGTTATTTGCAACACTGTCCCTTGATTAAATTTCCCTCAGTCTTACATGGAACCTTTGATTGAACAAGGCTTTCTTTTGCACAATCTTTGCCAACATGTCTGCTGCATTTGAACTGGAAGGCACATAGGTAAAGTTCAACAACTTCTCTTCAATCTTCTCTCTCTCCCAAAAAAAAAAAAAAAAAAAAAAAAAAAGCCTACGTTCAATATGTTTGTTATGCTCTGAAGTGACATGGTTTTTGGCTAAAGAAATGGCACCCTGATTATCAACAAATAAGCTTTGTGGAAAGTTAAAAAATGTTCTCCCACAATTTCCTTTAAAACATTTTTAAACCACAGTACTTCCTTGGCTGCATGGCACTTTGAGAGGTACTCAGCTTCAACTGTTCACAATGCAGTCATCTGTTGTTTCTTACTGCTCCAGAGACAGCTCCATCTGTTAGTAGTACCGCATAGCCACTAAATGATTGTCTATCAATCTTAGCACCAGCCCAATCAGATTTGCAGAACACTTCCAAATCCTTTCCAGTCTTTTGGAAAGTCAGCTTTAATTCCTTGGTCTGTTTTAGGTAACGAAGAATATGTTGTACGCCAGCCCAATGCTCCTTGCTTGGGCAATTGAATTGGCTCATGTAAGTAGTAGCAAAAGCTAAATCTGGCCTTGTTCCTCCTGCTAGGTACAAGAGCCCTCCAACAGCCTGCCTATATTTTAATGCTCCTTCAGCATTCAACTTGTTATCCTTAGTGGCTGTTGCATATTTCACACCAGGATCTAATGATGTTAATGCTCCTTTAGCATTTTGCATATTAGTTGTTTCCAAGAGCTCACTAGCATAGACACTTTGATCAAGAGTTATACAGCTATCTTTCTTCCTGCTTGTCCGAATAGAAAGGTGATGTATTTCTTCCAAGTCCTTGATTTTAAATGTGGCTGCAATATTATCCTTAAATTCCTGAATGATGAATTCTTTGCCGGACATTACAAGGAGATCATCCACATACACACCTATGATTAACTCCTTTTCTTTATTCAAGTAAACACAAGGATCTGCTCTGGATCTTGTTAGGCTCACTGATTTTAGAAATTTATCGAGGCAGATATTCCACTCTCTCCCAGACTGATGAAGTCCATAAAGACTTCTCTTTAGCAAGCAAACTTCTCTGTGTGTTTTCTCATGCAGACTCATAGGTGGTTGTTCCATGAAAATTGTCTCACTCAATTTTCCATTTAAATAGGCTGCAGTAATATTCAGATGATGAACCTGCCAGTCTTGCTCAAGTGAGAAATGCTAATAAAGTTTTAATGGATTTTGTTTTTATTACAGGAGAAAATGTCTCTTTGTAGTCAATTCCTTTGACTTCGGTGTAGCCACGAGCAACTAAACGAGCCTTATATCTTTCCTTTTGTCCATCTTTGTTAAGTTTTCTCTTGAAGATCCACTTGCATTTCACGACTTTCCTTTCTTCTGGCCTAGGCACTATGTCCCAAGTTTCATTTCGTTCTAAATTTTCCACTCTTCTTCCATGTCTAACTTTCATTTTTCTGCATCTGGACTAGTTAATGCCTCTTCTAAAGTTTCAGGATCATTGTGGAAAGCTTTCTTGGGCGTTGAGCCTTCATATTTCTGTTTCTTGGATTGTCAGCTGCACTGCATTCCACTTGTAATTCTATTTATTTCTGGAGGATTTTCTTCATAAATCTCTGAATTTTCCATGATATAATCCTTTGCCCACTTAGGCACTGAAATTTGTCTTCTGGGTCGAGTCTCCTTTTCTGGTATATCCTCCGCTTCCTTCCTTTCCTGTTGAGAGCCTTCGTCTATTACTTTATTTTCAACTTCATCGTCTTGAGATGAGTTTCTTTCAGAAACTTGTTGCAGGGGCAATGTTATAATATTCCCAGCCATGGACGGTTTCTCTTCAAATATGGATTACTGCACTGGTTTCTTTGATGTAAATGCGGTACCTTTCATCTCCATGATACCCACGGACATAGCCTTTAGTTGCCTTTTTATCCATCTTTTTCCTCTTCTGAACTGAGACATGAGCATAGCAAGTCAAACCAATGACTCGTATGGGTTTTATTCTGGGTTTCTTTACCTTCCATAATTCATAGAGACTTAAACTGAAGTACTGACGAATTCTGCCCATTGGGAAGCTGGAAAGTCCACATCCTCAATCGAGTATTTGAGAGTTCTGGCTGTTGACACCTTGCTTGGCACATTTCTGTGCCATTAGAAGTGGTCCTGACCAGTTCATTGCTGGGTGGTTACCTGGAAGGTTGGACGGATGTATCGTCGTCCTTTAATATTTTAAGTTGGAATTCTAAAAAATGTCTCTCGTATTAAATTGTAATAGTAATTAACTCACGTTTGAACATAGTGAATTTTCTACAGTCCACGAACAATAAATACTTTTAAAATTCAATTTGTTTGATTTTTTCATTCACTTATCATAAACATTTTGCGGTCAAGTCTCCACAGAGGAAGTTCCAGTTGACTATGGAAATCACTGTTCAGAATAGACATCGTGGAAATATAAAAGCGCAGTTAAGCAAACTTTCGAAATTTAGTCCGAACATGTTAAAAAAATGGATAAATTTGAAGTCTATAATAAAATTGAAAATCTAAATCGTCTGGAAGATAAGCTCTAGGAATTAAGAAACCAGTATTACAATGTACTGAAAGATGAAGAAGGGGAAGAATGTGAATTGTATTGTCACTAATTGCAACTGTTTTATTTAAAGTCTGCTTTAATTGGGAATATTAAGCAAGTTGAAAGTACAGACGATATGTTTCAGTCTTTATGTATTGCCCTTAAAAACAGATATCAAAATGAAAGGTTATTTGTAAATAGTCATATGAATTCTTTACAGAGTTTAGATAATATCACATTTGAGTCGGCTGAAAAACTAAGAGTGCTTGTCGATTCTGTTTTAAAACATGTTAGAGCTTTAAAGGTAATGAACATTTAATTGAATAATTTTAGTGAAAATTTGTTAATAAATATTATTTTGCAAAAACTGGATAAGGTAACTCGTACGGAATATGAAATGACTTTAACATCCTCAGATTTGCCACTTTGGAATAAATTTATTTTGTTTCTTCAGAAGAGGTGTCAGATTTTAGAAAATTAACAAAAAAGTGGGTGTCATAATATCAAAACAAATCCTCCACATTTGCAAAACAAGTTTAAAAATTTTTATTTTGGATTCAAGAAGTGTTGCATGTATTTTGTGTAAAAAATCATCTCATCCATTCTATAATTCAGAAAAGGATGAATATTGCAGTTTCAAGTTTAGCTGGCAAATGTATTAAGGTAAAAAGGGTGATAACAGCTTTGATTTTGAATGCGGAAAGAACATTTTCTTCGTCGCTAGACCTTTTGATCTTAGCTAAGATCAGTAATTTAATGCCAGCTGCTCACAAAGATATTTTACACTTGCGCATACCTGAACACATTGTTTTAGCAGACCGTGGTTTCTACAAACCTGGTCGAGTGGATGTATTGGTTGGAGCTGAACTATTCTTCGATACACTGAGGGCTGGCACATTTCATGTTAATAATTCATTGATAATGACAGAAACGGTATTTGGCTATATAGCTGGCAGAGCAGTGATGGGCGTGCAAGAGATTAAATATTGTGGTTTCATCTCACAGTTAGATGAATTGGAAACAAGTGTTAAACAGTTTTGGAATTTAGAAAATATTGAGGATACACCCAGTTTACAAGATGAATTAAACGCAAAAAGATCTTTCGTGAAACATATCGTAGGGATCGAATCACAGGAAAATATACTGTGAGTTTGCCAATATGGGAAAATTCGCAGTTCGGTAAATCTCAAACTTTGGCTAAAACACGATTAGAAAAATTATGGAAGAGACTGGATCGAAATCCAGAATTTAAAACACTTTACAAAGATTTTATAAATGAATATAGGGACTTAGGACATATGCAAGAAATTGAATTTACGGGCAATTTAAATTACTATATAATGCCTCATCTAAGACAGCTTTTGTTGCTGATATACAAAAAATTCATAAGCAAATTTGGGTGAATCCCGAGCAAAGACATTTACAGTGAATATTATGGAAAGGGGAGTCTACGGAAGAAATTAAATTGTTTTAGTTGATGACAGTGAGTTACGGCACTGCATGGGCCGCATTCTTAGATACTAGAGTATTAAAACAATTAGCGTTTGATGAAAGGGAGTATTATCCATTGGCGGTAGCTGCTGCATTATCTGATTTCTATGTTTATGAGATATTAACTGGTGCAGAAGATTTGGCTACAGCACTTGAAATGCAACAACAGTTAATAATGATTTTAATAGTGCAGGTATGACACTTCACAAATGGTCTGGAATACGACTTTGCTGAAACTAACAATAGCACGGTAAAAACACTTGGGCTGAGATGGGAACCAAAGGAAGAACGCTTTTACTTTAATGTGTCCTGTAATTCGGAGCTTCCAACACAACGCGCAGTGTTATTCGAAATTGCTTGAATATTTGACCCTTTGGGTCTCTTAGGTCCAGTTATCATGCAGGCTAATAAATTTAGGCAAAAGTTATAGCAGATGAAGATTGATTGGAATGATGAACTGCCATATCAAGAAAAGGAAAAATGGGAAATTTTTCACAAAAATTTGGTGGAACTTAAAAAAATTAAAATACCACGACGTGTGTCAATGGATTGCACCACTGTAATTGAGCTTCATGGTTTTTTCGATGCCGCAAAGGAAGCATATGGTGCTGTGGTTTACTTTCGTTGTCAGAATAGCAAGGGAGAAATTAAGGTGAGTCTTCATTGCAGTAAATCAAGAATTACACCTGTAAAGGAATTGACTACTCCACATCTGGAATTGTGCGGTGCGGTGCTGTGCTATTATCGAGGCTGATTAAAAAGGTGAAGGATGCTCTAAGGGTTAATACTGATAGAGTGTTATATTACACACACTCAACAATTGTTTTGGCTCGAATCACGAAACTGCTATTTCAATTGAAATTATTTGTAAAGAATTGGGTTAAAATAATTCAAGTACTTACAGAAATTGAAAGCTGAAGCCATGTTAGTTCAAAAGATACTCCTGCTGATGTGTTTTCAAGAGGTGTGGATGCAAATAAGATTCAGTGTTGTCAGTTATGGTGGCATGGCCCATCACTTTTGCACGAAGAGGCAGAAGTCAAATCTTGTAATCCCGCATTTATAGAGAATACAGAGCTTTATTTGCAAGAGGTGAAGGACATGTCAAATCAACTTAGTGCATTTGTGCAAGGATTAGATGGTCTTGATATTATTAATAACTGTTCATCACTCATCAAGTTTCAAAGAGTGATTGCTTGGTGTTTACGCTTTATAGATAATGCATTACTTATCTGTGTAGAAGGAACTCTTTCGTTATTAGGACAAGATTCTGGATCAGGCAGGAATATTGTAAGAAAATTGTTGCATAAATGTATAACTTGTCTGAAGGTCAATACGAAGGGTTCTCAGCAAATAATGGCAGATTTACCATCAGCTCAAATTACTCCTATGAGAGTATTTAATAAAATAGGTATAGATTTTGCTGGACCTTTCACCATAAAAACTTTTTCTGGTAGAACAAAGAAATTTAACAGATGATTTGTTTGCATTTTTATATGTTTTGCTGTTAAGGCTGTTCATTTTGAAATAGTTCATGGATTAAGCAGTGAAGCCTTCCTTGGTGCGTTAAAGAGATTCGTAACCCGCAGAGGTAAGCCTTCTGAAATTTTTACTGATAATGGTACAAATTTTGTTGGAGCCAACCATGAATTACGTAAACTTATTGGGAATTTGTTCAAGGGCGATAAAGAAAAAATTAAGGAGTATACCGCTAGAGAAGGAATAAAATGGAATTTTAATCCCCTTTCTGCTCCTCATTTAGAGGCGAGAGTAAAATCACTGAAATATCACTTAAAACGAGTTATAGGAAGTACTATTTTGAGTCACGAGGAATTTTTGAAGTTAGTCATCCAAATTGAGGGAGTTCTTAATTCAAGGCCACTTTGTCCACTATCTAATGATCCTAATGAAGTTTCAGCCCTCACTCCTGCACATTTCTTAGTCGGATCATCTTCGGTTGTGTTACCCGATCCTGACTATAGTGAAATTCCAATGAATCGCCTTGGTAGATGGCAGTTGGTTCAAAAATTTGCGCACTTAATTTGGAAAACATGGTCAAAGGAATATTTAAATAGGCTTCAACAGACCGAAATGGTCTAGAGGATTAGTGAAATTTAACGAAAGTGATGTCGTGCTAGTTAAGGACTCTAAAGGATATTTAAAATGGCATGTTGCATGAATTGTTAAAGCACACCGGGGTAAGCATAATGTTATCAGAGTAGTTACAATTCAAGATAGAGTTGGAACATATCAGTCAGCGTCCAGTAACAAAAATTGCTGCTTTACCGTTTGCAAATTAATGTAGTTATTGATTGTTGTTACACATTTGTGTTATTTGTGTAAATTTATATGTTCAATTATCAGCATATTGTATTTTATGATGATAGTTTATTAGTGTCCTAATACCGATTTTAATGCTTGTTTTAACTTCGAAATAGTTTAATGATTTAAATGTTTTATAACACTTGTTTTATGTTAGAAATGTTTTTAATGATTTAAAGGCTTATTTTAACTGCTGTAATGTCTATTCATCATTACAGCTGGGGGCAGGATGTTGGCGCCTTGCTTGGTGCGTTTCTGTGCCATTAGAAGTGGTCCTGACCAGTTGATTGCTAGGCGGTTACCTGGAAGGTTTGACGGATGTGTCGTCGTCCTTTAAAATTTCAAGTTGGAATTCTAAAAAATGTCTCTCGTATTAAATTGTAATAGTAATTAACTCTCGTTTGAACATTGTGAATTTCCTACAGTCCACGAAGAATAAATACTTTTAAAATTCAATTTGTTCGATCTCTTCATTCACTTAATATAAACACTGGCCATTTCTAGAACTGTTCTGTCCTCTCGTTCAGCACTGCCATTTTGTTCTGGTGTATATGGAGCTGTGAGCCTCTGGGAGATTCCATGCTTGTTAAGATCTTTCGAATGGCTTCGTTGTCAAATTCTCCACCATTGTCACTGAGTATTTCTTTAACCTTATGCCCTAAGTTCTTAGCGTGAGCTATGAAATTTTCAAGCACATTTTTTACTTCTGATTTGTGCTTTAAGAAAAAACAGTATCGGAATTTGGGGTAGACATCTTTGAAGATTGCAAAGTAATGGTATTTCCTAAATGACTGATCACATGGTTCATAAATATCTGTTGAGAACAATTCTCCAGCTTTTGTAACCTCTTTCCTGGTTCTAAACTTTAAATGGTGGGATTTTCTGTATACACAAGCTTCACATAATTTCATATCAGACTTAATATTCAACTCTTTCTCAACAATGACCTTTACATACTTTTTATCTTGGTGACCCCATTGTTCAAAATAAAGTTGGAGAGCTGATTCATTATTCTCAGTCATGTTTATGTCAATGTGAGTGCCTTTTCCAATTGCTGGTAATGACTTTCCATTTGCCATAGTGGTGCTATGAGGAAGCTTAAATCTTTCAAAGTCTATAAAGTAGTGACTGTTATTGACGACATGCTCTGCGGCCCATTATCAATAAACCAATCATCAGAATTTGTTTCTGCAGAAAATGTTGCCGAATCTTCAGCTAGAAGTGTCATATTTGCAGCAACACTGTTCTTACTATCTTTGTTTGGCCCTGTATGTGGACTAGGTGTTGGCAGTTTTCCATCAGATATCCATTTCTTGCATGTTCTGACCCAATATCCTCTCTGGTGGCAATAATTACACTTGCCATTGTTTTTCTTGTTAATATATGATTTCTGCTTAAATTCCGAATTTGCTATCAATGCTTAAGGATCTAAAGTTTCTAAAAAATTTGGATCTTTCCTTAATTCTCTTTCACGGGTGCACAATTGTGTGGTTAATTCGTCTAAAGTTCTCTTTTCATCACTAAGAAGTAACCAACTCGATTTGAAAGTACAATGACTGAGAGGAAGAGTATCCAATATTTTACAAATCAACAGCATTTCTGGCAGTCTGTTTTCTTTCTTCCTTATTTTCAAGTCCACTGTTCAATTCATTCCACAGATTTTTTAATTTTGGTAAGTGAGCTGCCATACTGTCATTTAAACAACTGAATTTGAAGAACTGTAAACATATGTTATAAAGTTGGTTATCGGACGAATCTTCAAATACTTTGTGAATTTCAGCCAAATGTCTCTTGCGCTGTCAAATCTCCTTACCTTTTGTAAAGTGTCTTCAGTCATGGAGTTCGTAAGAACCATCATAGCGCAATTACTGGCTTTATTAAAAACCTTCCATGTCATCTCTGAGTCTCTTTCGAATCTCTTTGGCGGCGGAATGATCAGGCTCCACAGGCTTCTTCAATTTTCCTCCCACGATGTCTAAAGCATTTTCACGATAATTTAATATGAACTTAATTCGATATTTCCAAATAGGCCAATCACTTTTTTCGCATAACGGCTTAACCGATATCTTTGCAGTTTCCCTTTTTGCGAACCAACTCGCATAAGGCTAAAGAACTGCCGCTAATGTTTATCTCCATTTTGCTCATAAATTTTCCCGTGCAGTTATAGCATCCTGGACCCATAACCTAATGAAGTCTAATGTTATGAATAGAAACAAATAAATAAGCAGAGATTCATCTGGATTAAGATATATTGAAATGCAAAATCATTATAAACATGGTAAATTCTACATGGTAATAGTGGTAAAGTAAAACAGTGACAATAACTGGAAAAAAAAGCGTTGCCAAGAGAAAGAAATAAAAAACGTGTTGTCACATATGTTGCAAAATACAAATGGGAAATATAAATTAAAAGTTACTTGCAACAAGCATTACTACTGGCAGATTCTCAAAAGATGATGAACTTATAGCTCTGTCTGAAAAAACATTACTAAAACTGAATTTTAATCATAGTAAACTGACAATATTCTGGTTATCTAACAACTTTACCCTTCTTTCTACTGAAGCTCTGAAGATACTATTCCTTTTCATATCTTAATACTTTAGTGAAATTCGATTTTTGGCAATGGTAGAAATTAAAACTAAGCATGGGAACAAACTGCAATTATCAGCTAATTACATCAGAAAGTAACTCAAATTGATTTGGACTTCATTGCCACATTCAACACCACTCGAAAACAAGTGCACTCTTTATACAAGCCTTATCAGAAATTTTGTTTGCAAAATGGCATTTAATTATACTTCTTTTTATACAAAAGTTCATTTTTGACCCAGAAAACTTCTTTCTGAAAAAACATGTATTACTTGTCTCTGAAAAAAATTCAATGCCCCAATTATGAAGTGGGTTGTTATGCATTCCATTTTCTGTTGCTATGATTAAAAGATTAGGAACCCCTCAGCTAGGCAACCCACTTCATAATTGGGACACTGAATTTTTCAGGGACAAGTAACACGTTTCTCCAGTTAATGAGTAGAGAAGTTATATTTAAATAATTCCAAGGTTTGGCTAATATGCAATAACAGTCCTCGAGACTACCTTTTTAACTTCAAAGATCTGATTCTATTCTATTATCATTTGAAACTGAATTAATAAGTTATAATGATGAAAAGTTAGACACAGACTGCAGAACATTTTTGTTAATACTATATATGACAAGTGCATTAATAAATTAGTGTTAGCATATTGTTAGATTATGTGTCCTGTCCGTGCAGTGATGTAAGTATGTTACAAGAACAAATGTGCTTCTGCACAACAGCTATTGGGTAAAAAGCAAGTTCCCCTCCTTTTTCTCAAATGCTTCTATTTTGATCAGAAAACGCACAACTAAAATCCTAGCTCTGGCTTTAGAGTGTCAAAACAACACTTGGGTATAATCTTACAAAATTAATTTTTCATTTAAAAAAATTTATTTAGTTTGGATAATACAAGTTCTGCTGTATTACGAGCACCTTTCAGAAGCAATCTCAAAGAACAGTCTTAACAGAGCTAAGAATTGCACCCCCATCTAAATTAAAATATATGAATGACACAAAACACTATATTGAAACATACAGAGCACATAATTAAAGAAAAGAATGAAAAACTCCATAAGATAGCTTATGAATAATTACCTTGTTCTTCATAGAAGTAAGGGATATCAAGTGCATTGAAATAATCCTTCAAAGGACTAGGATCATAAGAAGGACTCTTTGGATCAACAGTCATACATCCTAAGTCAAAATATACACCCTATCAAAGAAAACGAGAGAAAGAAGTGATTTCATATACATATATATACACACACACAGATAGTTAGATAGATAGTGTGAGTCTAATTAACAAAAAAGCATTTATCAAGGAATGATATAATATTCCAATTAAAAAATAAAATCTTGTCCATATAAACCTTGAAAGGTGCTCAACAGAACGACGTATTTAAGGTTTTCCAATTCTGAATTCTAAAGTTTCCAGAAAAACGATACATATAAATCTACTCACACAGAAATATATAATGGCAAAAGAGAGTGTTATATTCTAGACAGGCAGTTTAAAAAGTTGTAAAAAATAATCAGATTTGGTGAGAGAAGTGTTATTTGGTGACCTTCATTGGCTCAGATTCACACCACACACGGCGAAATTTCTCTGCAGCTAGCTTATTTGTCAGTTTGAACTCTGGGTAAAATACCAAAGTTCAGTCCTAAAATAGCTCGGCGGGTGTTGGGTTTGATATGTTTAATACAGCTGATGGAAATTTAATGCATGAGAAATTAGGTCAGAATACACGCTACTCTGGAAATTACTGTAGAAAGATGACTCATATTTTAGTCCTTTAAGATGATCCAAAGAGCGCATACTTTATATGATAATAGATATGCTGACTATGGATGACTGAATGTATAGCACAGATGAATTGCAGTAAAAAGTTTCTCAGAGCAGTATTCCATTTCACACAAGTCGCAATTAGCATACTGAATCAAATTATTTCAGAAATACTAGGTCACTCCTACTTGATTAATACAACCGCTGAATGCAGATAATTTGATTTGCGTTTAAATCCTGGTGAATGGACTGGCTGCATGGGAACTTCTGCAGTGTTTCCCTGGGTAACATGAACACAAGACTGTTCACTTTTAAAAAAATTTTTCTGCCATCATCAGACTTTTGGAGCTCTTTCTTCTTCTAATAAAAATTCCGTAAATAATTCACCTACTCAAATTTTACTTTGGACAAACTGCAAGCTATGTTTAATCCTTTTTTTTTTTTAAAATCATCTTAGCCTATGCTACAATTTTACTGCTTTTCCCTTCTAAATCGCATGACTATTTCTTTTGTTACTTCATGAACTACAGTTTCCCCAGGAATTTTATATTCTTTTAAAAATCCCAGAAATCAGATTACTCAGTTTCGTATCTTCTCGGTTACTGTCAGTAATTCCAAACGCCTGCTCTGTAATCCTGAAACAACATTCAGGCCACACTGTATGTATTTATAACTCCAATAAAGACATAGTTTAGAATTAAAAATCTAACCTAATGTCTTCATAATTTTTTAGACTTTGGCAATAAGTTTGACAGCAAGCTACATGTAGCTCAAAAAGAAAAATATTTACAAAATGGTCATAGCTGCTTACATTTAAGCAAATACATATAATGTAACAAAGATAAAGTATATAAACATTTATTATCATTAACTTCAAAGCACAGATTGCTATGTTTTCCATAATGCATGTTAAAAGTGTTGCAAATCCTCAGAGAAAATTTGCATTTGACAGCAAACTTACGTTATTTTTTTATCTACTGTTTCACCAATAAAAACTTCATGCTTAGTTTTAGCATAATAGTTTTTGTTTTAAGGGTGCACAAACAATTGCATTTTTTTCTGCAAATGCTTTTGCTTATTTACATGCACATAATATTAAAAAAAGAATAAATAAAAATAACTACTAAAAATGTAAATAGGTAATAATATCTAACTATATTTGGTGTGCTGTTTTGGAGATTTCATGAAATTTCACAATTTCATTAGTTTTTTTTAGTAATTAAATTCATTAGAAAGTTTGCCATCAGTGATCAAAAATTCCACTTTTAATATTTTAAAAAAATACCTGTAGTATATCTGAAGCTATGTTGTTTTACTGTCATGTATTTCCAGATAAGTACCTTCATATACATATTTCTCAGAAAAGTTGAGAGTTAAAAAATTTCCCTTGTAAATACTACAAGATCTCATGCTTTCTTCTGCGTGCGTGTATTATTCTATGTATGCATATATAGCTGCTAAATATAACCGATTCCTCCTTATGGTATTCCAAGCATGGTCAAGATATACAGAAGAATGGAATTTCATAATTATACTTTCAGCAGTTAATTTCTAAAGAAGAATGTGTATAAAACAAGAGATGGTACAGCTATGGACCAACTTGAGAATTAAAAATGAGTATTTTCCCGAACACCTGTTGCCAAAGTTTTATCTCTGGATAGCATAATACACTGCTAGATGACATGAGAGCAAGTCACCACCACTAAGGAAAAGGAAGTAGTGTCTTCCTAATGGAATTCTGTATCTTCTAACTGGATTTGGTTTGATAGATTAAGTTGACTAGTACATCTGTAAACAAATTCCTCTTAACAGAGAGCATAATGGTAGGTACTGTCCCAGTCTACAATTCAAAGAAAACAAAGGGCAACAGTTTCTGAAACTTAACTACTTAATCCATTGAACAAGAAAAAACAATGAAATTAAGCCAGTATTCAGATTTACAAATAAATAATCATTGAAACCTACGACAAATTTACATACAATCCTAAATATGTTAAGGGGACAAAGATATTCAGTGATATATATTTAAACTGTTGACTGCTTCACTTACCTTTTTTTTAGCATAAAACTGATACTGATGCAAAGTATGAACTAATGATAGAGAGTCCTTGCCGCCTGAAATACAGACTAAAATCCTATCACCATTCATGATCATATGAAAAGCTTCCAAAGCCTGAAAATACATTAAAATAAGATTAATCTAAAATATAAATATGAATACCGTATTTCCTTGCCTATCCCCTCTAGCTTTCAGCAGTAAGATCGCCAAAATTAAAAAAAAAAAATCCTTTCTTTGTGCAAAGAATTCAGACAACAATAAGAACAGGTAAGATTTAAATTACTCGGATGTAGAAATGATACTTAATTTGATATTATAGAGCAGATATTTACTAGGTATTCTCATAGGAATGCAGGCTTGTTTTAAAGAACTATTGTGAAAGTTACCTGCAGTGTATATGTGACTAATTTTCATTTGTTATGTTCTTGCCATAACTGTCTCCTTCATAAATTAAATTATTCACATAATTTTCCTCTCTTAATTTTCACATGATAAAATTAGTGGAAAAAATGTACCAGGAAATACGGTACATACAATAAGAAAACAAAAACAAAAAAGCAGATAGCAAACTATAAAACTAACTGACCTTTAAAATACACATACAATTCTAAAAAAAGTAATTCTAGAAGATTTTTGAGCTTCTCTTATTTAGAGACAGCCTGATAATCTGGTAATGCACAGTACAATTGCAACAATGGAATAATGCAATAACACAAAAACTTACCTTTAAAAATGGTCTAAATATTGATGCAGGAGGAGATTTCCATCGACAACGTATCAGATCAAGGTGAACAATACGTTTAAGATTAGGGCTCAATAATGCACAATTATTGCCCTTTATCTTGCTTGTGCAATTCACATTTTCAGTGACAGGAGTAACATTCAAATCTGTATTATTACCATTTTCATCTTCAATGTTATTAAATATTTCAGGCATCTGATTAAAGTTTTCATTTGGATGCAAACCTCTACCACTCCTTATCAGAAAAACAGGATTTTTAATTGGATTCTGAAGTTCTCCAAGTAGATATCTTTTTGCTTCGCTTGGCAGCAAAAACCATCTAATACATGAAGAATCACCATCAAACATTAGATGCTGATCAGCTGTGAATTTCCTTAATGCCATCTAAAAATAAAGCAATTTTAAAAATACAGTAAATTATAAACTTAATTATTAATGGCATAAACAAATAAGGCGTAACAAACTTACTACTAGAGTTTAAGCAAATATTTATGAATACTTCTGTATGATAAAAGAAAAATTAACTGGGGGAAGGAATCAAAATTTACAATAAATGTTAAATTTCATGCTTTACATTTACAGTATTTGATACTATACAATGAAGGTATTCCCTTTGCCTCTCAATAATAAACATATTTAAAAATAGAAATAATTATTGCTACTTTTTTACAAAGCCGAGTTTTCATTGTCTAAGTTAAATTAAAAAAAATACATATATACAGCTAACCCTGCCATAATGGACTTGATGGGACTGGAAGTTTAGTTTACCATATCTGATATGATAAGAAATATGGATTACCTCCTAAAAATGTGTAAAAATTGATACAGTGAAAATAAATGAAAAAACTGATTAACATTGTCACATCCAGCAAAAGAAGAGAATAATTAATAATTAAAAACATCATATTAAAATTAAATTGTAATTATTATTGCACACAGTTATTAAATCTGTTGTTCATTTTTTTCTAGTCCCTTGAAAGTCTCTCGCAAATTCATTGGCTTTTGTCACAATCATTTCAGCAACATCCCTATACTCTACTTTTCTAACTTTTTCTTTTCATCCAAATTTTCTCCATGAGCACAAATTTAAGAGTTTTGAATTTTTCATACAGTACCAACTGTACTTTTGGCAGATATCAATCTGACTGCATCCATTTTACATTTTTCTAATAAGGTTCACCTTGTGCAGCTTTTCATTTACAGTTCATCATGCTTAGAAATTGTTGATTTAAAAAGAAAAACAAAAGAGTGCAGAGGGGTTTGGTCAAGGACTATGTAAGATTTGCTGTTCAGAAAAATATGAAAAAGGAAGATAATTTTTTTCATTCATGTCTCTTATCTATGTCCAGTGAAAACAATCATTGGCCCCAAGATATATATATGTATATAGTGACAAAGCTTTAATAACCCTTATAAAGAATATTTTGTGTCTTGCAAATGACCTAAAATTGGAAAACTTGTGTTTGCATAATAGAACTTAGAGAGCATTTATACTTAAAACAAACTGATAAGGATCAAAAAACTTTACATTCTCTAAAACAAGAATCAACTATAAAACGGAATATTCATACGATTCATTTCTTCCTCTTTTCCTGAATAGTGAAAATTTTTCTATTTTCTTTAAGAATTAATTTTGAACAGAATTTCTTCTGAAAGCTCAGTTAAAGAATTTGAATGGAATTAAGGAACCATTTTTTGGTTCAATGGTCATATAATCAAGTTACACTAAACCAAAATATAGTTATGATTGTGATGTAATGATTATCCATTGCTGACACTAAATCACTAAATTTGGCAACAATGTATACATATTAACAGTATAACAAATATAATTAAGTTATAAATCTCCCCTTCTCTAAATTTTTTTCCAAGAAGAATCTTTCTCTAGAATTCTAAACTATTTTAGTTACTTGAATGACGGATAGTCAAGGTTTTACTGTAATTCTCTATCTTAAAAAATGCTTTAGAATAACCAAACAATTACTAAAGGGAAATGAACTGAAAGACCCATTAAAACTTATGTGTTCATCCAAACATAAATAACAAAATTTTGAAATAAAAGACAATTTTTGGTATCTCTAAAATGAATCTCAAAAGTTGCTTCCAAAATTTAATTCAAATACATATTTAAAACCACCTTATATTGGAATAAATATCAGAACTATGAAAGTTCAAACAAAAAATATATTCATAACAGGAGGTGTAGTTTAACTTAACACTGGTTACAACTGCCATGATTTTTCAATTTTTTGCAATAGCTCTTTCATGGAAAGCAAAAATTGGCCCATACTTAACTTTCACATAAAGTTAAATTCAAATAAACTTATTTTCTAAGCACTAATTATTGCAAAAGAAGTATTATCCCAATTTTTTGTTATCATTTAATTTGAAGAGAAGAATGCATGCTCTGCTTACAGCTCAAAACACAAATTTATGAAAGGAGAAGTTTGTGTACGGATAGAAATTATGAAGATAAAGCATTGCATGCTATAGTTGAAAAGTGTGTATATAATATATATATATATAACACAGTAATGGAAACAGAAAATAATAGTTCACTGTATGCGGAATCAGATGTATATAGAAGTTGAAAATTGATTCATCTAGTCATATAGTGTTATCTCATGTTGGTGATTCAGTTTTTTTGCGAAAAGTTCAAGTTTACATTTCATACCAATCAAAATGGGGAAGATAAAATTAGAATTTTTACTGAAATTATTCATCACAATCATAAGAGTTTTTTGGTTTAATACTACATAAAATTCAGAAATTTGAATGGTGGATACTTTAAAATTTCCTGTGGATACTGCATGTCAACTCATATATACACTATAAATGAATTCCTTTGACAAAATTTTTAAAATTCTGCTAGTGGATGATACAGGCTTTTAAATCAATACAGAAGTTACATTACAGCAATGCAGATGGAAAGCAAACTGTACTCACAAATTACACAGAAAACAGAAATCATCTAATTCAGTTTGCATCTAATTCTAATCAATATACGCATACAGTTCAGATCAAATAAGACAGCATTAAACAACCAGTTCCTAAAAGTTCTTACACAGCCTTTCTTTTCATATTCTTGGTCATTATACTTCTAGCTATAAAGATTTTGCAGTTTTCATGAAATTAATTTTTTATTAAAAAATGCCATTACACAAATAATTTTATTATTTAAAGCCTTTTTGTAATTGGAAGTATATGTCTAAGACAAACGGTTGTGAAAATAAAGGCCATATAAGGACTTTCATGAGCACTGTGTGCATAGTGAAGGTTACTTTTGACAAAAAAAAGGGGACAAATTAAAATATGCATAAAATAGTAGAAATACCTGTGTGGAGTTCTGAAAGATCTTCTCAGCTTCTAATAACACATCCTAAAAGAAGAACATACAAAAAAATACTTTTATTAAGCATTAAATATAATATGTTTTGCATATATAAAGTTTTTATTTAGAAATTTTACATACACACACATATATATAAGCAGTTTTATATCTTGAAATCATAGTTTTTTTTAATTAGATTTTTTGTTTTACGAACTTCCAAAATTGTATATATCTATATCTTTCATTTGCTCAGCCTCTACACTACAGCAGTAATTTATTAGACAATAAAAAAGGGGGGATTGCTTAATTTGCATATAGGATTCACATAAACATTTTGGTGGGGATGTATACCAAAAATGAAACAACAGCACAAATAACAATTAACTAAACAAAAATTATACATTTTCCCTTGATATTGACATTTATAAAAATTACCGATTTTAGAAAAGTATTTAATACTGTTATTTTAGATCAAGATTCCCATTTAATTTTAATTGCACTGTGTTTTTATACATTACATAACATCTACAGATTTTCTTCAATAAGCAGTATATTTTTAAAAACAGATTTATTGGCATCCTTAAATTGTCTTACAGCATCCACAGGTGATGTATGCAACTTCACATAACTTTAGAAACCGGTTCTTTCTTATATTCTAGAAGTTCATTTTCCAGAATATTTTTTGCAAAACTTATACCCAAGAGTAGCATGAAATTATTTAAATTTAATCTAACAACTGTAATAGAAATTAAAACATAACAGAAAAAAGATATAAAATTCATTTGAGAAAATCCTTAAAATATGTGAAAATAATTAAGAAAATATGAGCAATGATAAAGTTACTTGCCTGACTTATTCCCAAGTAACAGCTTCAATCTGTTACGTTATCATAACTAAATCATGTCAAGATACTCATTTAATATCTTTTGGTCTACCTCTCTCTATATATGTATAATAAAAGTATAAAAGTAGAAGAGTTGGCATCATGTAGATGAAAGCCATAGCAGAAAAAAATAATATTCCTTTTATTTGAGTTTAATATTTGTCCACAAACAGCTTCCCACATTAATCGTGCTTGTTCCAGAACATTTGCATTTTCGATATCATTGTAGTAAAAGCAGCTCAGCAGCAGTCTAGATAGGCCGAGAAGGAGAACGCAAGTGCAACATGTTTCAAAATGGTTGCTTAGTTGAAAGAAAGGCTTTTAGTTTTCACTTTTAGTTCTGAATTATTTGGATCATCAGCTATATGAATGGAATTCAGGATGAAGAAGGAAAATATCCAAATTAAATTAGATGGTTAAGGGGCTATTGCAAATTTAAGTACGAATTTTGAGATTTATACTTTTTTTAATATTATATATATATTTCTAAAATCCTATTCGATAATGTTTCATGACTTACGTTTAACCCCAACAAATCACTGCTACTATAGCAGCCTCTAAAAATGTCATTTTATTTCATCAATTATGGCAAAGCATGCTAAGGCTATCAACCAAACAATCAGATTCCTTCACTAAAACTTTTCTATGGAATACTGGCTCATATTCATATTACACATGAGGAAAACCATGAAAACTATATGCAGCCAGCCTACTCACCAGGAATCCATGTTGGTCAAACTACAGGTGTTAAGCAGTCTTATCCACCAGACCACTGGTGGATCAACATCTAAAAAAGAAAAACATGATAAGTAATTCTTTCCATTATCTTTTACTTATCTCTCCCCTCCTATATCTAACAAGACACCTTTTCAACACTTTTCTGAAACATAGTGGCAAGCAAAAGTTTATTTGTGAACACATTTACAATTTTGTAAATAATATGTATCAGTCATGCGTATATTACATGTCTGTAATAGGAATGAACATAAAAGTTATACAGCACAAAGTCCAAAATCCAGATCTGGCTGCACCATTTTTTTCCCTCTATTATAAAGCTTAGGAATGGAAAATATATAATACTCAAGATAGGGTAGGTCAGCCATAAAAGCAATTTTCCTCCCAACGAAGATTCCCGTATGTCATTTTCAAACACCTGCTGGCTACAGAATTGCACCATGGTCAATAACAACATATCAACTGAGATTAGCCATGACCAAACTTTTGGCATATGAGTGTCGAGGGGAATTAGCAATTTTTTTAATCTGAACTAAGCAATAAGTGAAGCCCCAAGATATAGTTGCTTGGAGTGGGGTGTAGCTCATATTGGTTTCTGTTGTTGACATAACAGCAGAGAAGGAAGAAAAAATTAGCATCCAAAGAACTTAAGTTCAGTTAACACAGTAAACCAACTCTTCGTTTAACTTCCTAATTTGATCCTGCTAATAATTTTCCACAGGTTATTACTATTACAGGAAAAGTCTGAATTTTTTATTCTGACAAAAACAGTTTCTAATTCTACAGCTACAACAGGATCTGGAAAGCAAGAGCATGTTCACATGTCAATCAAGCAAAAAGTAGAATTGCTGCAAAAAAATGGATAAAGGCTGTTTAAAAATAATGCAAAGAGAAACTGGTAAGTTAAAAATATCCAAAATAATTCTGACATGCTACTTGTAATGAGTAACAAATATATATATATATAACCATTATACTAATTGATGATAGAGGTCTCAGTGAGTTGATCGGAATGAAACCGGTTCTTGTTGTTCAGTTAATTGACTTTGTTTAAAGCTTCAAAACACTTTTCCCTTGACAAGTTCTGTTTAGAGCTTTAAATAAAAAAAGATTAACTTTGGTTTTCACTGTTTTTGTTTTTTCATCCTTTACTTTCTCTGTTCCAAATGTATATAATAAAATTTCCAAATTCAAAAAATGAAAATAGGTAGGGGATCATGGTTCTTACAATCCTTAAATAATTCTCTCCTATATTTCATTTCCCATATTAGATGATATATATATATATATATATATACTTCACTACACTAAAAGTGAGTGAATGCCATTGATGGATCCAATGCTAATTACTGGCACAAGCCAAAATATTTCATGAGGAAACAGACTTAAGGAAACTGAGTCCACATATTCAACAAGTTGAATAACCAAATTTAAAAATTCCAGTTAAACGGTTTAGGGAAAAAAGATTCAGCTGTTACAAAAATTAATTCATTGAACTCATTAATAGCAAAAAGTTATCGGCATTAATTTCTAATGCTTACAAAACTGGAGTTTTCTGGCATATGCCTCAAAATACCTTCGTAACTTTTATATAAAGACTTCAACTGCAGTTTGATTTCAAAGTGAAATTAATGATTTTGGCATGTGCCAGTGCTGAAGGAATGCATATGTATACTTTTCATAATCAGAAAAAATACATGACCCCAGGCATTTAAATGAGAAAAGATTCTCCCCCCAATCTATTGTTTAAATAAAACAGCATGGATGACACAAACATTAATGAATTTGAAAATTATTCAATACCCAAAGTGCCGCACGCGCGCACACACACACACACAAAAAAAAACTTTTATTGAAAGAATCGTTTAAAACAAACAAATAAATATTGAGCTCCCACCTTGTAAATTTTGATCCCCTTTAAGTCACAGATGTGAAGTCAAGTCATAAATGATTCATTATTTCATAAACAACTACTCTATATTTTTAATTTTATAATTTCTACAGGTCATCTTCCTAGATTTAATCTGATGATTTAAAACCCAGAAATTTCTGAAATCAGGAATCACTGAAGTGCTAAAGATTTCAGATCTCAGATTTTGTACTGTATGTGTATGGCATGATTCTACTACTTTTTCCAAAATATGATGGATTTACAGCAGTAATTCAATATCATTTATCCCAATCAATACATTGGAAAACAAAAGGATGTGAAGCAGTACTTTGGCAGGATGTCAGATTATTTCGTATGTGTACATACATCACAATGTTTTCACCAATTATCTAAGTTATTTCGATCTATGGATGGGAGGATAGACTTTACTTTTTCTGTAATTTACTTCAGCACATTTTACACAGCATTTAATTAAAAAGCATAATTTGAATTCATATCTGCAATGTAAAGGCTGTTAAAAGTTTTGACTTTGGATGTGCAAATAAGGTGCTGAGTTCTGCCAGTTTCCTTAAAGCCACTGAATTACATGCATTTTTTTAGGAGGGCAACTTCTCACCATTTGATTTATTACCTGCACCTCAAAATTAATTTTTGTAAGAGCTTGATACTGGAGAATGAAACTACATTAGAATGTAAAGTATCCTATTTGAAGTCTCAATGCAATTTTCAAGACCTATCCCAGTATGGATAAGCAGAAAATTCCACAGATAACAAAAAATTATTACAGATTAGCAATGTGTAATCTCAAAGCCACACATGACTACAACAGGGGTGTTTGTGGGACCCCAAAAAATCCCCTGAAACTTTTACGGACTTACTACCGACAT
>KK120737.1:0-15970 GCA_000611955.2 Stegodyphus mimosarum | reverse complement strand
TAGCTGGGCAGTCCAACACAAAGTGCTTGGCATCACCTAATACATTACAAATCAAACACAAAGAATTTTCCTGCAAACAAAATCTATTTAAATAAAACGGAAAACGGCCATGGCCAGTGATAATCTGATTTAAATCTATATCGTCGTAGATAATAACCTTCTCCTCAATATCTACATTAATCAATAAATTTTCCTTTCTAGATGAGGATTCCCACATCTCTCTCCATTTATCTATGTAAAATTTTTTCATTCTAGTAATAGCCATACGCCTAGAACCAGAAATTTCAACCGTAGGTACATCAGCAACGGTGCATGCCATTTTGGCCAGACTGTCGGCCCTCTCATTACCAATAAATCCCACATGAGCCTTAACCCAGTGAAACACAAGTTTAACGTTAATTGTTTGTAACAAGAGCTTAATATCCATAATAAGACAGTTATTATTATCAGGGCTAGAGAGAGACTGGAGCAGTGACAAACAATCAGTATATAGGTTAGCAGTAACATGAGTATTTAAATTACATTTAATCCAGCATAAAGCTTTCAAAACAACCACACACTCGACCTGATAAACAGAGCTGTATTGGTTCAATTTATAAACACCATAATCTATATGGTAATATAGATCCACCGTAATAGGTATTATAATTGAATAAATGTAATAGGTATTGTAATAGGCACCGTAATAGGTAATGCGATTAAATAATGACCACTATGTTAGCTGTAACCGTAATTCCTTCCTTATTGCCTTCCAGTGATTTCGAGAAGCAGTACTAGAAATATCTCGGCGGCCAGGTGAAAACTAACTAAGGCCGTAGAGAGGGCAGTTGCTGTTAGTTAGTTGTTATTGTTGTGAGTTGTTAGTTCAGCGAGAGATTGGAGTACAGACATATCTCTTTAGATCCGCTTTGAAATGCGTTTTTGTAAATACTGTAAGTACTCTGTATTTGTACTATGTGATACTGTGAACGACTGCACTAGTATTTCTGTGGAAAATTCCAGAACTTTCAAGTGTTTCTTTTGATAAAACAAATTTTATTAACCTTCATCGGACCCGTGTGCATTCAACCTATTACGAACCCATACGCAAGCAACACTATTAATGTACAAGTCTTATTCTTCTGAAATATTATTTTTTAATAAATTTTATATTCTTAATCATTGAATTTGGATTATAAAAATGTTGATTACTTTACTTTTCATAATGAAGTTACTATTATAGGTAAGCATTATAAATCTATAAAACATTTTTACCAGTCTTTTTTATTTTATTAACGAATCGGGAGATCACTTACCATTTTTAACATTTTCAACAAATTCAGCTAAGTCCTATGTGAAGTTGGTTTTTACAACCTGAGTCAAAACAACTTTTGAAAAGATATAATAGCATTTTCAAAAGATTCTTTAGAAGTATCAGATTACAAATGACATGTGATTCAAATATCTATCTTGTTGACTATATTACTAAGTCGAGATGGTAGTTTGTACAGTCTAAAAAATTCGTTATATGCAATCTGATTTTTTATTTAAAATTCACTAGTGGTTGGGGATATGTTTCATGTGGAATATGTCTTTAAGATAACATTGAAAGAAATAGACAAATAAGACTAAATCAGACTGGTACTTCATATCCCCATAACACGAAATCAGTCGCCTGAGAAACAGCCTCCGTTAGCTGTGCGTGCGATTACTCCATCTCTACCCCCGCCAGAAGCCACCAGTCGCAATAACAAGGACCTATGCATTCTGAAGAAAGTTTTAGGCTATATCTGAATACCGTTGAGGATTGGCCTTTATATTTTAAATTCTTTCAACTTTAACAGAAATTTGGTCTACTGATATGAATTACTTCATGCATCTTAACACATAGCTGAGAGAGTTGACGCATTTCTTGCGGATGTGGAGGTCAGAAGAGAGAGTTATTACTCATCTCAACTGAACTCCAGACTTTAATGATGACCTCGGCGACCATCTCAATAGAGCACCACGCGGCAAGCTTAAAATCTATAAACTTTTGAAAGAAATCAAAATTAAGAATTTAAGTAAACGAGCTTGTGAACTGGTTTCAGTGTTCTGAAGAATGTCAGTTGACAAAAATACCATGAAGCTATATTGTCGTCTCATACTTTTTAAGCCTTCTGAATTCTTTTCATAGGAAAGTAAAGTAATTTTGCGAACATTGTGTTGATATAATTACATAAATCTCATTTGTTTTGTAAAGTTACACTATTTGATAAAATTAACTGCTGATTTATTTATATGCAACAGAGGAAAATCGAACTCTTTATTTTGAAGAAATGTTGTTAAAATTATAACATTTCGTATTCTTAGTGAGCACAAACTAACTAGACATTAAAAAACTGTGTCAGGAGCAAGTCTTAAGTACGACAAAGGTCCAGAGAAAGGGTGTAAATAATCTTTTATTTCAATATTATTCACATATAGCCCCGACTAATGTTTACAAAAGTCAACACTTTAGACTTAATTTAAAAGGTAACAAGTATATTAAAACAGAAATTAAGTTAGCCTACGTATATACTTACCGCGCACACAGGCTCTGACTCGTAAAAGTTCGTGTAAACAATCCTAATGGCTAGAAGCGCTCAACACCAGAGAAATCTAATCGCTAGTAAATCAAAGATAACAAAGTGGCCTTCAGGCAGGCATAACACGTTCTAAAATCAGCTTCCAAAGCTTTCCCTTAAATACTAACTTCTTTCTACATCATTTGAATACACGAGCGTTAACTCCTTTACATTCTGGTAAGAAAGCGTAGGTTGAAAGCGAGAGTAATAGGAAAGGTTGCTTCAAAATAAAATTAACTGTTAAGTAACTTAAATAAATCCCCCCAAAAGTGTTATTACAAAAATGTAACTTTTTGCTTCATAAACTATAAAAGTAAACAAAATTGGAAAATTAGTATTACAAGTGTTTTTGGCAAAATGTAATGCATGATAAAACTTTTCCAAAATTGGAAAAAAAAACTTTAAAGTACTCGATTGAAATTATAAAAGTCTTTTTTAATTATTTATTATTAACTGCTTGTAAGTCTTAAAATTTTTCTAAAAATGGAATGGTTCAAGAAAGAACACAGAGAAAATATTTTCGATTTTTCATTTAAAAAATACACGGGATGAGTTTCAAAACAGTTGTTTATTTTCTAAGAATATTTTTGTATCAGTTTGCCTTAAATACAATTATAACAATGAATTTGCATAATGTGAAGAAATATACAGCACGGAGTACCTTCTAAAAAATAAAATGAGTTTGATGATGTGATGAACATAAAGTTTCTCATCTTAATTCTCTATTACACTTGTTGATTAATGATGTATTGAGTATTTGTATGTGCTTCTGTTAAACCGAAAGATGTATTAAAATATCTTCCTCTTATTCGTAAGACATGATCTTAAAATATAAGAAAGGCAATATAAAACTCCACAAAAATGTATTACATAATGTAAAATTAGATATAAAAGAAATCACGATTCGTAAATTCGCCAAATTATAGCTTCACATATACAGAAGCTGCTGTTACAAGTTATTTTATCGGATTTGAAGCTCTGTGGTTTTCGATCTTACTTGGATTGATAAATAATGAAGTTGCATACAGCCTCAAGTCAAAAAGAGTGTTGTTATGATTAACAAGATAATTATTCTCAGAATAAAGCTAAACTTTCCAATCGATATTCTTTCGCGTTCTTCTCCAAAGGTATATCCAGGAATATTTTTATTAATTACACACATCATGGGCACTAACCATATAAAAAAAGAGAAGCTTCTAAGATAATAATATATGTTTAATTTACATTTATATTACTAACTAATTACGTACACAACACAAAGAGCAGTTACTGATTACATCTTACGCTCAAACGTCCACCATTACGAGGTCTAAATTTCAGTTACAGTTCTGTTTTTATTTTGGCTGCGCCCATGCGCATATCACGCGGTGTTTAGTCAACACACTCCCACCTTTAAATTTGCTGACCAGTCATATTTAAAACTGTAACCTTTGGACAGGCTTTATCTTTCGACCGCTTCTTGTAGTTATCGATAGGATCTTTTCGCTCATAAGATCTTTAGGCAAGTCATTACAAACATCAGGATCGCAGTAAAGTCTCCATCTGATCAGAAAAGATGCTTGCCATATTTCTAAATTTAGACTGTTCATCTGAGCATGTTAGCTTCAAAGGATACAAACGTGTAGTTGGGGCAAAACTTTTCCAAGTTTAGTCTTGGCCTTAGCTGAGCTCACATGTCAATCTCGAGATTTGAAAATCTCGATTACTTTCGCCAATAACTAATCTGTTCGTTTCTTATTATCATCGGATACTAAAACTAAATCTCCTATTTTCAGAGGTTGTGAGGTCTTTACATGTTCATGATTTTGCTTTAACTGTCCGAGATATTCGATTTGAAATCTTTTACGTAGATCTTATAAAGGTTTTTGTTGGTAAATAAGCCTTTTGTTCAAAAATTTTGCATCTATATTATCCAAATCAGGAACTCCAATTTGTCGAATCTCATGGAGAAACATGAAAAGTATGATCGGAGTTATATCTTACACATCTTCCCAGACATACGTCAATGCACGTATATTCATTATTGCTTCACAATCGCACAAAATCGTTATCATTTCTTCATGATTGAGGTGACAGGTGACAGGTGACGGAGGACGGGGACGCCTGACGTGTGACATAGGCAAACAGGCATGTGTCCCGCGCCCTCCCCTATTTAGAAGCAAGAGCTCCCTGGAGCCGCAAGAGGCCGCACCGGGAGCCTGTAAGGATCTTGAAAGTATTGACATGGCCATACAAGGGCAGATGGTTACATAGGATGTTTGCTTGACAGAGGTACATATATATCACATATGAACACATACACGGGGAAAACAAAAAAAAAACTAGCAACACATAAATTACATACATTAGCACATACATAAACGCATAAGTAAACACATAAAGTAAACACGTATGATACATATATAAACACATATAAAATACATTTAAGACAGATATAAAACACACTTACGATACAGATAAAACACACAGGAAATGCACATTTATAGTTGATACAATAATATGCGTAAATACATTTATACGCTGCACTAATACACAATAAATACACATAGAGTAAACACATTACAACACACATTATACGAAACATAAGAGTACATGATACAAAGTACACGGAATACGACATTAAGCAGCATAAAACATATATAGACATTGCTAAGCGCTATATTACTGCTACAGTTACTCTACACACTACATTATTCATACAGTTAGAAAATACAGTAATACACGCCCAGTTGTACAGTATTCGTTGGTTCAGTTAAACGTGCGAAGTGACATTATTATAGTACTTACAATCTGCCTGGCGCAGAATGTACACGATACCCACAAGTGTACAGCCTGCAGCATGTGATGTTGCACAGTTTGTTAAGGCAGAATGCAGTAACTGAGACTATTATGACTAGCACTGTTTTATAATGGGAGGCAAAGGTCTTGACCGTAGGCCTTAATGGTGTTGACGATTTTGCACACTGTGTTGATTGCCGCCTTATTTTTAATTAGAAACTTGTGGAAGGCTGGTAAATTCGTGGGTTCCGGGAAATGGTACTGTTCTGTGAGTGGGCACCGGAAGATATAGTGATCGGGTGTCCCCTCTTCACCACATACACAGTGATCCGTGTTAGAAATAGTGCGTCTGTTGAAGTAGTCCGGGAAGGGACCATGCCCAGTTACAAAGTTAGTAAGTGGAGCAATTGCTATGAGTCTGTCCGTTGTCACCGTCGGTAGAAAGCCATGCACTCTTCTTCCTGTGTCTCCATGTTCCCATATTCTTTGCCACCATTGGACTGCTGCGCCTTTGAGCAGTCTTTTAAGATGGGAAGGTGGCGCTGGAACAGTCATGGGGCTTGCGTTGATATTTGAGGCTGCCTCTTTGGCGAGTACGTCCGCTGCCTCATTACCTGTGTTGCCCTCGTGAGCTTTGACCCACGTCATGTCCACGTGTACCTGTGGGTTATCCTTTAAGAGTTGTTGAAGGCGGATGATCAAAGGGGAGGCATGGTTGTGCTTGCTTAGGGCTAGCAAGGCAGACATGCTATCCGTATAGAGATAAGCTTTTGAGATTTTCCGGCTTATTAGATATTCAACAGCAGCAGTAATTGCTATCACTTCGGCCTGAAAGACGCTATTGCTGTCACCTAGGTGGCCTTTCCAATGGTTTAATTCTTGGCCTTGCTTGTAATGGAGAAAAGCACTGCCAACGCCTTCAGCATGTTTAGAACCATCAGTGTAGAGTGTATGGCTGCTGATGTGCTGTATTTCCTTGTTGTTCTGCTGCGTGATGTGGGTGTGGACCCCTAGTCCTTTATGCGCTGGGTGTGTATGCAGCGGCGTCCTGGGGTGCTCGTAATGTGCTGGACTGTAGAGAGTACCAGCGAAGGAGGCGTCTTTCCTCAGGTGGATAACTCTTGTATATGTCGCCTCTAACTCAGCCTGGATGTGTAGAGGGACTATACCTGCTAGAGTTAGGGCAGAGCTTGTGGCTGTTGTGCAGTATGCCCTGCAGATGCTTATGATAAAAGGGCGCTGGAGTGAGGTTAACTGCTTTATTTTCCTTGTTGTCATCGGTTGAGCCCAGATTGCAGCTGCGTACAGCGCAATTTTTTCCACCACCGTACGATAAAGCACTTTTTGAATGTGGGGATTTAGTCCCCAATTCCTTCCTTGAAATTTCCGCGTCATTCTGGCAATAGCGGAAGTTTTTACTCTCATTTGCTGCAAATGTGGCACCCATGTTAGGCCAGAGTCCCAGACCAGTCCTAGATACTTCAGTGTATCCGTGAATTTAATGTTGCGGCCAAGTAACCGAATACAAGGACGACGTACAGGCCTCGTGCCTGGTCTCGGGATAAGGAGTGCAGAAGACTTGGTGATAGAAATCTTGAGCTTAAGGTCTTCGCATAAGCTTGCGAACTTAGCGCACGCTTCGCTGCCATTGGCTTCAATTTCGTCTCGTGTGCGACCCTTAACAAGGATAGCCGCGTCGTCAGCATATGCAATGATGGTGGTGTGGTCAGGCCACGTCGCTTCGAGGATTTTGTTGAATGTCAGGTTCCAGAGCAAGGGCCCTGCACAGGACCCTTGTGGGCAGCCTCTGGTTTGGGTCTTAGTAACAATGCCATTATTGCTCGCTATAAGTAATTGCCTATCTGTCAGATAACTGTCAAAGACTTGGTAGATGTTTTCCGGGCATTGCGCCTCTCTGAGAGCCTGCTTGATGGCGGGCCACCAGAGGGTGTCGAAAGCGCTGTGGAGGTCTACTGAGATGAATGCAGTCTGAAGATTTTGTGAGCGATTATGCTGGACTTCGTCATATATTCGTTGAAGGGCATGTGTGGTCGAGCAACCTGAACGGAAGCCATACTGCTTGGGACTGAGGAAGTTGTTTTTGTGAATATGATACTTCAGCCTGTTAACTATGATCTTTTCATAGATCTTGCCCAACGCTGACAGGAGGCAGATGGGACGAAAGGAGCAGGGATTCATGATTGAGGGGTGATCATTCTAAAACTTTACGAAGAATTCTTTTCAGGACTCCTATTAATCGCTCCCACCATCCCCCCACCAAGGAACTGATGGCGGAAGAAATTTCCATGTGATTCTGTGGATGCTAGCACGTTCTAAGATTTTATCCCAATTTAAGCTTTTGAATAATCTGTCACTTTCTTTGAAATTCGTTCCATTTGGTCTTTCACGTCTAGCAATGAAATGTCTCTGCGCTTGAAGAAAACTTTCAGTCGATAGGGAGAAAATCGATTCCAAATGTACTGCGCCAAAAACAGCAGAAGTAAAAATTACTAACTATGATTTTTGATTTCCCTTCAGTATCAATGGTCAAGTCAACACCTACAATTATCCCAAAGACTGCTGCTTCTCTAACTCGGTCTTTTGGGAGAGGAGCAATGGGTGTTTTCGAAGAACTAGCATCGAACCTCTGACATACAGCACAGGTTCTTATGACATTTTAGACAGACTTTCGTGTTTTCACTACTTCTCGTAAAGGGGATATCAAAAATTGCACTCCTGCATGATTGGTCATTTCATGTTTAGCTCTGATTAATTTTACTACAATAGGATGACCAGAAGGAAGAATAATAGGAAATTCAAAATTTTCCATATCATATCTTCTCAGAATTCTGGTTTTAACCCGAAGGATTCCGTTAGAATCAATCATTGGTTGAAGTACACTTAATCTTTTGGGGTATAATCCAGAAAATGATTCAATCTGCACTAATCTCAGAATAGTTAATTCGGTTCCTTGAATTTCTTCCTCAGTATTTTTTCCAAAAGTTCTTTTGTTAGGACTTAGCCTGATATTTTTAACAAAACGGAAAATCCAAGATATTACCTTTAAAATGGTATTGTATGAAGAAATCTTATCAAAATTAACTTCCGTCATAACATTCGCATTAATCGCAGAAATTATTGTCTTCTTTCTTTCAGCATTTATAATGTCAAAGTTCGGTACAATTTCGAAGGTAGGCCATTTTTCTGGATCATTTCTCAACCACCGGGGACCTTTCCACCTTTCAATTTGACTAAGGTTTCCGAACTGCATTCTCGGGAAGGGAGGTCCGCTGGATTTTGTGTTCCAGGAACATAATTCCAGTAGTCTGGATCACTTGGAGTACAAATCTCTTTGACTCTATTGCAGACGAAAATGGCACAGTTTTCCATCTTTTTGATCCAAAATAATGCATCCATGGAATCGCTCCAATAATAAATAGGCAAGCTTTCTAGTCTCAAATCTTTCTTAACACGATGTGCCAGTCCAGCGCCAATCGTAAAAGCTAAGATTTCTAGTCGTGGTATGGAGATCGGCTTGATAGGTGCCACTCTGGATTGAGTTGAGTTGACATGTAAAGGAATTTCCGTTACGTAAATTCGCATAAAGATGCATGTGGCAAAAACAGATTTACTCGCGTCACAAAACACGTGTAAAAGATAGATCGGAGATTCTTTCGAAATAAGCAAAACGTCTTCTGGGTATAGCTACTTTTTCCAAATTATGTAATTTATTTTTCCAATTTCGAATTTGTTTGAAATACATTTTAGGTGTATTACTATCCCATAAAATCGTTTGTTTCCAGCATTTTTGAAGCATTAGTTTTGGAATTAGAGTAACAGGAGCTGTAAACCCAATCTGGTCAAACGTCTTCTGTACTACTGGCAATACATTCCTTTTGCTAAGAGGCTGTTTCAATGAACTGTCTTTAATGTCACAGGACATCGTGTCATCTGATAAATTCCATTTCAGTCCCAGAACTGATACGGTTTTATTGAAGTCTTCACTGCAAGGACTTCCTGTCAAAGTGTCACTTCTAGGTTCATTGTAACACCATTCTCTTAAACCAAATTTAGCAGTCGACATAATTTCTTTCGAAGTGTTTAGTTCTTCAATAGTGCCAACGCTGGCCACACAGTTGTCAACATACATTGATTCATTTAATTTGTTAGCTACCCCTTGTTGGTACTCCGGAACATTCTCGAGATGATAATTCAGTGTTGCGGCGAGGAAAAAATGACTAGAATTAACACCAAACACAATGCGCTTATGTCGATATATTTTCAATTTTTCAGAATCTCCTTCCCCCCACAGAAATCTAAGCAAGTCTCTATCTCGAGGACAGACACCTATTTGCAAAAAGACCTTACGTATATCTGAGATAACTGCATGTTTACCTAGGCGAAATCTGTTTAAAATACTCGGTATTACTTCCAAATAATTTGGGCCCTTTTCTAAACAGTCATTTAAGGACACACAATTCCTTTCCTTCGCTGAGGCATCGAATACGGGTCTTATCTTTGTGGTTACATTTTTTTTATTTAGAGCTCTATGTGGCGGGTAATGACAATTTTCGGTTTTCTCATCTTCAACAGATTCTACAATACCTTCTTTAGCCCATTCGTTAAAAATATTTTCATATTCTTTCAGAGAGCTTTTTGACTGAAGATTTTTTACGCAGGATTTTAACCTTTTCTCTGCTATTAATCTGTTATCAGATAAAACCGCATGCCCTTCTAACCAAGGAAGAGACACCTGATATCTACCCTCACGATCTCTCCTTAATGACCGACGAAAATAATCTTTAGTGATTTCATCAATTTTCTTTCTTGTTTGGGTTGTAGCAGGATCCTTATTCCTAACGAGTCAAGACACCAGAAATCCGAAATTTTACCATCATTAACATGAAGGGACAATACAGTTTTCGTACTGTTAGAGAATTCAAGCTTTTCAGTTTTCCCCATCATTGTCCATCCTAATCTGGTGTATACACATGATAACCCATATGTTAGTTGTCTAATCTTCCCTGTTAGAAGCATATGCGCCCATAAGAACATGAATTTCTAAAGGCGATTTCTCGTACATCAAATCCACAGATTTATTTTCCATGTCAGTTAAATAAATTCCATGTTTGAGCAGTTCCGTAAGAAATATATCTCTACCAGTTTGAGAAATGTCAGTACATATTTTAACCTGATCCAAAGCTTTTGCAGTGATAATCAATCAACTCAATCTAATTGCATATTTACTATGAGTTTCTTTCTTTTCAATTCCTTCGAAGTGCTTCCTTAATGCTTCTTTACCACTTGTTTTATAATTCATTATCTTGCATACTTCGAAATGTAGGATCGCTGGGAAACACTATCTATCAAAATTCTCACAATTTTTCGATCCCATTCCCGCTAAGTTTTACTACTAAAGTTTGCAAATTAACTAACTGCATGCAAGATTTATTCATCAGAAGACAGTCTTTTCTATCATTTTCATCCCCATTAAGGTCTGTAGAATTATTTCCTTGAGAATGATCCTTAAAAGTAGAGTACGACAGATTGTAGAAAAATGAGTTACATTTAACTTTGGCTTTGCATAAACGAGAAATATGTTTCAGTTTGGAGCATTTAAAAAACAACCTCCGTTCTTTATTAATTTTTTCTTTCTTTCTGAACATTCTGAACTTTGATGATCTGAATCACAAAATATGCAGTTCGAATGTTTATAATTTTCATTCTCATCCGTAGACAGTAATTGCGAGGCAGACGCTACATCCGGTGATCGTTTATAATGCGTCATATAGTTGACAAATTGCTTTAGTGTTTCGTTCGTTCGGGGAGAAGAAAATATTGACGCAGCTTGTTTCGATTGCAAAGCTGTTTTTTTCCCGTGCAATTAATTACTGAGAAATAAATCCCATTAGACCAGGTATGGGCAAACTTTTTCAATCGCGGGCCAAAAATCGAAAAACTAAAGTTTGGCGGGCCAAGATGAATTTTTCTAAAATTTTAAAAACAATATACAAGTATTACAATTTAATATATTAATGAGATGAATGAAATTGCGATTTCATTTTTATAAGTTCCTTATATTGAGGTTCGAAGTGAGATGTACTGATTCTAAGGAACGAGGCTAAATGCTCATCTGTCAGTCTACTTCTGAAATAATTCTTTCTAAGGTTCATAGTTGAAAACACTTGTTCACATATATAAGATGAAGCAAACATAGCACTGATTTTCTGGGCATGAGATATTAAATTTGGGAAACTTACTTTCGATAATGATTTGTAAAACTCTAACTTTGGCATATTTAGAAACAATTGCTTGAGATGATTGTTAGATTGCAACTCAATTAATTCAAGCTGCAAATCTGACCTCACTGCTTCACAATTTACGTTGAATGGCATGGTAAAAATATCCAATTCTGCTTGAATGGCACTGAAATCTTGAAATCTGCGTTCGAACTCAAAATGCAGTTTTTTCAAGCTATCTTCATAATTCTTAAGGTTCTCTTCATTTACTGAGGGTATTGAATTTAACCTCGGGAAATGAGATAAGTCGTTCTTACCTAGCTGCCCAGCAAACATATTAAGTTTTAGTTTAAAAGCTTTGAGATGTGACCAAATATCGTCGATAAATTGATTTTTCCCTTGCATCTTGACATTCAAGTTGTTCATATGACAAAGAAGATCTGTGAAAAATGCAAAGTCTGAAAGCCATTTTGTATCTTCTAACATTTCGCACTCCGCAGAACACTGTTTCTCATGGAAGAACGACACAATGTCGTCTTTCAGCTGCCAAACTCGCTCGAAAACACATCCTGCACTAAGCCACCTTACTTTCGTGTAATACAGTACATCAGAGTATTCAGATTGCACTGACTGAAGAAAATCTCGAAATTGCCTGTGAGTAAGCCCACGAGATCGAATAGTATTTACAAGCTTCACGACTGTATCAAGCACGGGTTTCATATTCAATGCAGATTTACACAGAGCATCTTGATGTATAACACAATGTAGAAAAACAACATTGTTCCCGGGATAGTTTTGATTAAAGAGTCCAAGAAATCCAGATTTTTTTCCTGTCATATTTGGTGCTCCATCGGTCGTAATATTACATATATTTGTTATAGGCACTTTCAAAGTTAAAAGCCCTTCCTGAAATTCACGAAAAATATCATATCCCGTTGTAGTTCCCTTTAAAGAACGCATGCACGCCAGTTCCTCAATAATTTCAAAGTTCTCATCAACACCTCTTATAAATAATACTAATTGAGCAGTATCATTTATATCAGTGCTTTCATCCATAGCTATGGAACAAAATTTAAACTGGCCAATCTTTGACTCTAATTGTGATGCCAAATTTTTATCGATGGCTTCCATTCTAGAAGTCACCGTTTTTCGAGATAAGCTTACAGTCTCAAAATTATTTTTCTTGTCTGGACATAAAACATCACAAACTTGGAGCATGCATTGTTTAACGAACTCCCCATCACTGAGAGCTTTATTATTTTTAGCAATATTGTATGCTACAATGTAACTTGCATGTGTAGCTGCTTCTTGAATACTGTTTACCTTCTTGAAAAAATTTTGCCGGCCTGATAATTTTTTACAAAGACTTTCTGTATTTTGTTTTTTTTTTCATATTCGGACATTGCTCCGTAATTGGAATTCTTATGCTTAGATGTGAAATGACGGGAAATGTTATATTCTTTGAAGACTGCTACAGCTTCATTGCAGATAAGACATACTGGTTTATCTTTTACAACTGAAAAAAAAATATTTCCATGTCCATTCATCATTAAAAGGGCGGCACTCTGAATCAACTTTGCGTTTTTTAGTAGCCATTTTGTGGTTGAAATATTTTACGAATAACCCAAACAAGCACTAGCTACGCTATACTTTTAATAATTTCACCACTATTCACAATGACGCTATATGTCCACAATCTTTCAACACGCAATCAATAATATTAGAACTCGCGCCAAAAGAAAAAGCCGCTAGATGGAGCTTAAAATGCGCAGTCTGCCACATGTGAGGTCTAATTCACCTATATTGAATTCCCATATGTCTGCTCCACAAGAAAAAGATAACGCTTGTTGGCGCCAATCTACAGCTATAACTAACAAATAACTTCCGCTTTTAACACTTTACCGATTGAAAGCTGCCTATGTTTGCTATTTCCTTCGATTTATGTTTTGTAGAACAAAAATAGAGAATGTAAACAGATTACCAGCTCTTTGAAAAAAAGGAAGAAAAAATATAATATTTAAACAAAGTAGAAAAGGAGATGGATATATAATATATGAATATTTCTCTTAATTTGCCTCTGACCGGCAAATTAAAATTCTATCCGCGGGCCAGATAGAACCTTCCGGCGGGCCGGAGTTTGCCCATTCCTGCATTAGACTCTGTACGTCATATTGTAAACTTTCCCTTTCTTGTTTATTATATTCAAGAATTGAATCAGAAGGAAGGGACTTGAGAAAGATTGGACATAGAACATTTCCATAAGTATCAGCCTTTAGTGCTTCTAAACTGCGTATGTTAGTATGACAGTGATCGAATAATTTTCTAAACGCTTTAAAATATCGTTAGAATTTCTCAATGGGTTAAATTTTAGTAAATTATCCAAGTGTGTGTCAATCAACACATCTTTAGTTCCGAATCTGGTTTGTAGTAAATTAATAGCTGAATCATAATTTTCGGGAGAAATTGGAAATCCTTCTATTGTACTTAACGCAGTTCCTCCTAAATGTGCACGCAAATAAGTAAACTTATCTACTTTTTCTAAGGATTCGTGTTTGTGAATAGCCAGTTCAAATCAGTTCCAAAATGAAAGCCATTGGCTGATATCACCATAAAACTTAGGAACACATATTTTCGGCAATTTAATACGTTCTCGTCTGTTTCTTTCTAGTGTTTGAGAAGATAATTGAGAATTAGATAGATTTGTATCATTAACAGTAACATCATTCGCATTATCGGTGAGTTTTGGTTTGACAACTGAATCCTTTTTTCCGCTCTTTCGATTTCAGAATCAGCCATCTTAAGAGATTCAAACTTATCATTGAACAGTCCAGTTCTTCTAGCAAATTTATATCAACAGAAGGCTTATCTAGTTCTAATTATATTTTCTTAATAATTTTGGTAAAGTTCTCAAACCACCTCTCTTTTCTTTAGTTTAGCAATATCTTCTAGCGACATGTTTACTGAATCAAACATATATCATATAAAATCTTAAGAATTCAATGAAAGGGCCTTTCAAATTCAAAATGTATAAAATCAACAATATCAATCTTCTATTATTTCGTTGGACGGGATGCCAAAAAAAGCTTGTTAGGATTAACAAGATAATCATTCTTAGAATAAAGGCCTCTTTTAAATATTCACTTCACTTAACTTACAAGGGGAAAATACAAGGGGAAGTTGAGAGTTTAGGAAAGGTTATCAAACTTAAAATAAATTTGTTATGCAAAATAAGGGAAACCCTACAGGCTTACCTTTTCAGTCGATCTTCTTTCGCCTTTTTCTCTAAAGGTATATCTAGGAATATTTTTATTAATTACATACATCAGAGGCACTAATCATCTCAAAAAAGAGAGGCTTCTAAGATAATAAGACATGCTTAATTTACTTTTCTAATTATTTGCATACACAAGACAGAGAGAAGTTACTGATTACATCTTTCACTCAAACGTCCATTACGAGTTCTAAAATTCAGTTATAGTTCTGTTTTTATTTTGGCTGCGCGCATGAGCAAATCACATGGTGTTTGGCATAGCCGGAACAAGAGTGAGGCAAGTGAGGCATTTGCCTCAGTGAACCACTACACGGGGCGTCAAATTAGCTACAAAAATTTAGAAATTCATTCTGAAAAAGATATTCTGATTGGACTATGGAAACACATCAAGAAGCAGCGATAAAATTTTATTTCTTATAAATCCTCCAGCTGAATTAAGCGAAAAATTTATAATACTAAATTTTTTCAAAAGTGTTGAGGTGTGCATCAATGTGTATACTGTATCCAAGCATTAAAATGGAGTTTTCAAGCAAACTTGTTGAATTAAATTTAAGCTTGTTGCAATCAGCTGCATAGACTAAATTTGCCAAGACGGCGCCGACGTTAATATTCCCTACTATCATTCTTTAGTTTGGACTACAGGTTTTCCTTCGTCATAACAAGCTATCCAAAGTCTACAGCTGAGTTTGCCTAGTATCGCAATAGCCCAAACTTTGTTGCAGATGACTTACGGCAGCGGTCCCCAACCTTTTGACTAACTCGAACCATCTAAATAAAAATTTAAACACTTTAGTACCTCTATTACCCTTTGAAGTGAATAGTAGGCTTTAATTGATTCGAACTTATTATAAATGAATGTTAACATTTTTACATTTACATTTAACTGCACTTTTATCTAGATGCGTATCATTATCTACAAGCAATGTGCCTTCACCTTATGTAATAGAATATTATGATTAATTGTAATACAAACAACACAATGATATTTGTACACTGAAAACGTGTTCTTTCTTCAAGAGCCTTCTATGCTCATGCCATTTCACTAGTGGTATCATCTCATTCTTAATTTCAACGTGTATTTTATGTAACCCAGAAGT
>KK120736.1:23483-60782 GCA_000611955.2 Stegodyphus mimosarum | reverse complement strand
TGTAAGAAGTCTATTAATGTAAATTTGAATTGTTCATTTATTAACTCATTATTGCTATATTCAATCGTATTCATTATGTCATTGAATTGTATTGTTGTATTAGTATTATACATTCTTAAATTGTATTTTTGGTGAATGTTTTGGATGACTATCTTCACCGGGGCGGGAGGATGTTCCGACTTTAGGCCGTTTTCCCTAACGAGGGATTTTATCTTTCTCCTTCCCTCTCCGATGGGGTAAAATACAGTTCAGTTAGTTACGTTACTGATGCCGTGATGGTGGTTGTGTTCCATCACGATGACATGTATTATAAGCTTTGTTTGTTAATTTGTTTATTATTATGTTAGTTAATAAAATAGAAAAGGAATAATTGACTGATCAATGGAATAACTATGGAACATGGACATAAGTTTATACATGTCTTGCATTCTCATGGATGAATGCTTATAGAAAAATGAATATAAACTTACAAAAGTATAGAAGTGTGCAACTTAATAATGAAGCAGTGTTTATATATAAAATACAGAAACTCTAAACTCAGAAAACGTGTGAATGACCATATTTGACATTACTACACATAATTAAAATATGTTAATTATAAGTTACTTCATGCACAGTTATAAAGTATACTTTAAGGAAAAGTTTGTACTTATCAAATTTTGTGTTTTTCTTTGAGCTACATGGGGACGCAAAAAGGAATCGGCCATATGGAACCATATTATGGATGTCCTGTATATGCTATCTTCAGACGCTCCAGACCTCTTCGAATCTGCAATTTTTTTTAAGTTCCTGCAAATACGTTGACCGAAAGTTATTTATTTTTTGCTTGAGCTCTGAAACTCCAATGCCTTCAAATTTTAGTGTGTGAATGATTTCCCCATAAGCCTTCTCTCGGAGATTTTTATCTTTATATTCTGCTAATGAAGTGTTCCACAACACTTCATGAGAAGAGTATGCATTAAAAAATGCCATAGTTTGATTATCGCTGCATCTCCGCATTTTGTACATGATAGAATACACTCTCTGCGAACACTAACTGTTCGGATAGATTTTTCAACCTGTTCGAAGTAGAAACGAAAGCGCTGACTCATCTCCCCTACGTTTCTACTCGGTCGAAGTAAGCGTTTACATTATCCGAGAAGTCGTACCGAGCGGCTCGTTACGAGTCACCCCGACAGGTGTAAACTAGCCTTTAAGCGCAAAAAGGCCTCCGATCAACAGGGCGGAACTATATGTGAGATAAAAAAATCAACTGACGTTTCATTTGAAGAGCAGTTACAGTATAAAGAATGTCTGAATTCAGTAGGACGGATAATTTGTTTTGTGACATTCAGTTTGGATACTGTAAAATATATTATACAGTCATTCTTTCTTCGCAGAGACTGGCATCGATTGTATTATTTTTCCGAATTTACTCTCCTCTATTCTCAAGATACCAACAGGAAATGCTTAATTTTTATTTCTCCTTTTTTAAGGGGCATAAGCACACTACCTGTCTCAATGATTCTCTCTAGGTATTATCCTATTTCAGAGTGTGCATCCAGTTCACTAAATGATGTACACTTCAAAAGATCGTTATCTTTTTTTCAAAAGGTTGAACATCTGATCTACTCCTTTCAACACCACCTTAATGGACAGCTCCCTTTCTTATCTTTTAAGTCACTGCTCTTTCTTACCCGTTCAGTTTCATTTCAAAGATGTTGAAAGAAATGTAACTTTATTACAAAGGTGCTCCATAATAAAGAGCCCTTGGTTCTTGGTCTAACTTACTTCGTTGTTCAAACGTAATGGTATTTTTCCGGTGTTTGAATCCTGTATTTCCTTCTTCGTACTAATTAACTACAATTGTTCCCTTAAGCTTCATTTTATATTGCTGTGCTAACGGTTATTTTGGCATGAAGTCTGACAGCTGTATTTTTGAGGATTTGACGAAATTTCCACGCATGTAATCATTATAAGTTTTAGCACATTGATTACCATAGAAGGTCACAGGTGGAGGGCACTCGACTTGGCAACAACGCCATGGGAGCCACCGACGACGCGACCAATTGTAAAATTACATAATTAAAGTAATTCTAAAATTACTGTCTGAATAAGACTAAGAAATCATAGTAATTGTTTAGCAACTGAAACGTAAAAATTTGAAACAACTGTTGGATAATCGCAAAAATGGTCTACAGTGCCTTAAGGGGGGGCCACCGGCGACCCCTACCACGAAAAATGCAATAAATACGATTATATAACTCACCTTATTTTCTGTAGATAATATTTCAACATAATATACATAGCATAATAAAAAAATTCATGTTGGCCACACAAAATACGCGCGGAACTTGAATACGAATCTTGAAAAATAGAAATGGAAACTTTGTAAATGAAAATTAGTCAATAAATTAATTAATTATCGTCATTCATCCGAAATTGGTTGACGTTTCAAGGGGAACAAACCAACCCCCGTTCAGTTAACGAATACGAAGGTGTTTCGTCTTTTACTTGAGTAAGAATTACGAAGCAATTTGTCAATCTGAGTTTAAGACAAACTTGTAAGTGGACTTTATATGGAGAAAATGAGTACGCTGATAAACATATCTAAGAATCTTATTATCTGACGGAACGTATATTTCATAGGGTGTGCGGAAAAAATGTCACGCGGAAAATAAGAAACTCTAAAATCTCGCCAATCGGAGTTGGAGAAACCTGCCAAATTCTTATTTAACCGGCAGTGTCATGGCGGGCTCTCTTGGAGGAGGCTTTAAGGGTAAAACGTTGAGCTAGCTGCAGCCGATCAAGGTCATTTCAATAGTAGGTTTTAATATTCTTATCGCAAACTGTGACTAAATTTCATCTACAACGGCTTGTTATAATACTGCTTTTAACGCTCAGTTATGCGACAATGTTTCACCCCTGAACCACAGCTTAAGGGGTCTCATACCTTGTAAATCCATCAAAAAAAACGAAAAACATTTTATGACTTAATTTTATTTTGTATTGTATTCTGAACACATTAAAAAAAACCGGTATAAAAAATTCCCAATAGAACCAAAAATATAGCTAAAACAAGTTGACACACTTTACTGATAAGGCAATGTTTACATTGGAGGGGGGCGTGGCCGATGCAGCTGTTTACTACTTTCCCATCTGTTCTATTTAGCTTTATCTGTGAAAAGCGTTATCTTTGCTATGCGAAATGCTAGATAACGAGCCACACAACCATATTATTCTTTTCCCCAACTCACTGGAAGGAAGAAAATTCCTCAACTCTGCTTTATTTTGATCGTGAAATAATTTGAATGCTAGAAATGTGCTGATATCTTTAATCAGTAAATGAATGTGCTCAGCAATATTTGATTTTTTGACTGCTTTTTTGTATTATTATCTTTAACTTTTTTAATTATTTAAATCCTTTTGAGATGGGTAAAGAGTATAATCGATCTGTCGACTATAGAAGCCGATATCATGGCCATAAGAAAAGTGATTCTGTTGTGAATGAAGGCAAGTCAACATCTGCTAAAAAGCTGAAATTAAAGATTTCTAATCATGTGAATGATGCAGATAATCACAGTAATTTGCAAGGATATCGATTCATCGATGTTGGAATTTTATTTGCAGCTCTTGCAACATCATTGTGCTGCAAAATATGCCATTCAGAAGTAAGTTTTACTGAAGAATCAATTCGTGGTAGCTCGTCAGTGTTTTCTGTAAACTGTTTGAAGTGCAATTCTGTGCAAAAAATAAACAGTTGCCCTATGCAAGGATATAAGAAGAGTGTGCCTGAAATTAGCATTAGGTTAGTTTATGGTATGAGGTGTATAGGCCAAGGATTAGCCAGCTTGAAAACATTTTGTGGTGTTATGAATATGTTACCACCAATTGCACAAAAGTCTTCGATGTCATCACCAAAAAAATAAAAAAAGCCACCCACACTGTTGCCATACGGTCAATGAAAACTGCTGCTGAAGAAGAAAGAGCAATTAGCGGTGCTAATGATATAAGTGTGAGTGGAGATGGTACATGGAAGACTCGTGGGCATACATCTAAAATTGGAGTATGCAGTGTGATTGGTTTGGAAAGTGGGAAAGTAATTGATGTGGAAATACTCTCTTCGTTTTGCAAAGCATGTGAAAGCTCTGCAGTATCAAATCACGATTGCAAAAAGAATCATATTGAAAGTTCGGGTTCCATGGAGGTTATAGGTATGAAAAGAATTTTCTTACGTTCCGAAGAAACTAGGAATGTGCGATATGTCAAATATCTCGGTGATGGGGATACCAAAACCTTCATGGAAATAACAAAACTGTGCCCATATGGTAAAATTCCAGTGGAAAAACTTGAATGTGTAGGCCATGTGCAAAAGCGAATGGGTACACGTTTGAGAAAACTGAAACAACAGTTACGTGGCATAAAGCTGAATGATGGAAAGACTCTTAGTGGAAAAGGTCGTTTGACGGATAGCATAATTGATAAACTTACTGTTTATTATGGGAATGCTATTCGCTCAAATACCCATTCGCTACAGAGCATGAGAGAAGCTGTATGGGCTACGTATTGCCATATGTCTTCTACTGATGAAGAGCCCATGCATATGTTTTGCCCACAAGGGGAAAACTCGTGGTGCAAATATAACAAACGTGTGGCCTGTTCTGATTCAAATGAAGAGAGTTTCCATCATCAACCTACTGTACCTGTAGAAGTGATGAAAAAAATTAAAACTGTGTATGCGGATTTATCTGCACCAAGTTTACTCAAACGGTGTCTCAGCGGCAAGACTCAAAATCAAAATGAGAGTTTCAACTCGATTGTTTGGAAATTTTGTCCAAAAATTTCTGGTTGTGGAAAGACAGTCGCAGAAGTTGCAGTTTTTGAAGCTGTCATAGCATTTAATGATGGATATAGAGGTCGCATGGATACATTAAACGAATTGGGCATAAATCCTGGTACTCTTGCATTTACTGCTGCAAATTTAGCCGACATAGAAAGAGTTCGAACTGCTGAAATTCGCAATGATTTCCGAACATTAGAGGCTCGCAGAAAAAAACGCTTGGAACAATTAAAAAAAAATGAACAATTATTATCAGTAGAAGGTGTTTACTATCAAGCTGGTGAATTTTAGTCATGTAAGTTTATTTTAATTTCTTTTTCATAATTATAACTTTAGTGTTTTGAGAAAATGCATCTTAATTTTCATGACGATCCGTAAGATTAAAAAACAATAATTGCATGTATAAGTCCAATTTTTTTTCCTGTGTATATATAATTATATTGTATTTACACATACAATTGTATATAGAATTGTATTAGAATTGTATATAGAATGAATTATTATCATTCATATATTTACACATTTAGGTTATTTTTAATTAGTGATTAACTATAAATTTATCTTTTTCTTTCTTCTTGAAATTTCCATGATTTTTAAACTATTCATGTAAAAATAATTTTTGTATTGTTAATTCATTCTATAGAATTCACTTTTGGGATCATTTTAAAGCAAGTCATGAGCCAATACTTATATTCTAAATTTAGTTATCTTACGGATCGTGAGGTAAGCTGACATGGAAAGTTCGAACTGCTGAAATTCGTGCTGATTTCCAAACATTAAGGGCTTCCATGAAAAAATACTTAGAACAATTAAGAAAAAATTAACAATTATTATTAGGAGAAGGTGTTTCCTATCAATCTGGCAAATTTTAGGGATGTAAGTTTATTTTGATTTTATTTTTTCCATAACTTAACTTTAAGCTGCGTTTTCTCAAAACACTAATTTTCATGACGATCCGTAAGATTAAAAAAAAACTATTGCACGTATAAGCCCAATTTTTTTCCTGTGTATATATAGTTATATCATCTATAGAATGAACTAATATCATTTAGCTATTTACACATTTAGGTTATTTCTAATGAGTAAATAACTATAAATTTATGATATTTCTCTTTTTTCTTCAAATTTGCATAATTTATAAAATATTCATGTTAAAATAATTTTTGTCTTGTTAATTCATTCTATAGAATGTAGTTTTGGGATCATTTTAAAGCAAGTTGTAAGCCAATACGTATATTCTAAATTTAGTTATCTTACGGATCGTAAAGTAACATATTTTTTTTAAAAAGTTATCTTATATTAAATGTATTATATTATTTTTTGTAATTAAATGAAAGGGATTATTTTATGATTTTCTTAGAATTGAAACATATCTTAAATGGCGTTTAAATTTTTGTGTAATTTGAAAAAGTATTTAAAATCTTATGATTAGTCGAGACCACGGAGTATAATGAAGGAGGTGAAACTGCCTAGTAGAAAAACGGGATCAAAAATGTCGCGATTCACTAGATGGCGCTGCTGTGGCATCTGTGCCATTTCAAATGTAAACATTTATTGAGCCGCCAATCGGCTAAACTTCGTAATTACGAAGAAATGTTTATGATTTTATGCGATGGATTGCTTTATTATCAACGTTCGAAAAATAATTTTCTGCATTAGACAGGCATAGGGCTATTGCCTAAGAGACTTTCGATAAGAAGTTGTTACTTAAGTACACATTTTTAAGTTCGTCGGATAATATTCTATTCACTAATGATTGTATTTTATTCCTCAAATAAAGAATGCCAAAAAATGCAGCATGCAATTTGAAAGCTTTTTACTATTATAAAATTAATTTACAGATTTCATGCTGTAAGGCTTACTTTTTATGAATGACTAATTTGAAGATATTTTACAGCCCCCCTTTAGAAAAATAATCATATTACTAGTAATAATATTTACTGTATGTATGTTAAATTTAATTAGAATAGGTTCTTCCCGTCTCCCATTTTTTAAAATGCTTAGATACCAACTTAATATAAACTGTGACGGAATTTTAATAAAGCCAATAGAATTTTTTGCTTCAGAGTAAATTTTGTCATTTTAAAAGAATAACTCATAATGACATTTGTTAAAAATGTGATATTGATTTATTCTTTTTTGTGAATCAGACGTCAATTTTGATTATGATATTTTTATCATTTTTTGTTAAAAATTTCAATATCTTTTGTTATTTGAGAACAACTGAATTATGTTTCAAATTGATTTGACAAGATTTTAAAATAGAATTCAGTTAAGTATTCTGAACTCTCTTTACATTATTCATAATAAAATATAAAGACTAAAAAATATATTCAAACTAATTCAATCTATCTTTAATTTGTCTTGCTTGAACTAACTTCTAATCAATAAATGCAGTATTTTAACTAAAAAAATAATCCTGATCTTTTGTATTTTAAAAATACATGTGCCAAACTCTTTTCCTTCCAAAGATACGTATGCAGACATTGAGCTGTTGGCCATGGTTAAATTATATATTACTTTCATTACCCACAATTTTTTTTTCCTCGAAAGTAATCAAAGTAAATCATTCTATCCCATTCAATAGCCTAAAAGATGAATTTCTTATGTTTAGAAAAATTTTAGCACCGTTATAATGAGATGATGTTTTCTCGCTGTAAAGTTTCAAATTGGTAAATGTAGCTTTTTTGGAAAAAATGTGTTGCATGCGTTATCTTTTACTGGAACAGAAGCTTTATTTTTTTTTTCATTTATTGAACTGATTATTTATCAATAGAGTCTAATTACATTTGTTGCAAAACTACCAGTTTAATATCAAAATACCTGATGCGGTATTTAAAAATATCATTACCTATGTAAAACTTAAGTTCATTTTCTCTTGCAGTAATTATTTACTTTTTTATTTTCAATCTAATATCTCTTTTTCAACGATTAAGGACTCGCAGCGAAAGACACAAGTTCAATTAAATCACGAAAATTCAATAAAAATGTAACAGTAATTATATAAATAATCCTGAAACAATCTTAACAGTATTGTTTTATATTGTTACACACAGGGGTGAGCTGTAGGAGGCTGGAGTGACTCCTTTGTTAAATTTGTGTTCAATTTTCAGGTTCTTTGGTGCTTTTTCAGATCCATTCTTTGGTGTAGTTAAATAAACCAAACTAAACCCTTTCTTCTTTTTGTTTGTGGCTTAGAAAGCACTGCTGCTGAATATCTATATAATTATATAATAGTTTGAAATCATATGGAAAACTATTATTTAAAAAATTTAATTACAATTTGCTCTGAATTGAATTGAAGTGTTGGGAAGAAAACTGGAAGTTACAATTAAACGTTTCTTTTTTACATTTAATTTGGCACTCCCCAGCTCATTGTTTTTATTCAATATTACAATTAGAAGATTAAATAGGAAACATTAATGAAATAAATCATTCATTTTACTCCAAATCAGCAAGAATTAAATTATATTAGTAAAGCTATATATATTGAAAAATTAATAATCAACCATGTGCTTGGATCATGATCGCAGCATGCAATTTGAAAGCTTTTAAGAACTCTTTAGCTTTATGTAAGAATTTTTTGTCAAATGATAGTACATAAAGACTTTTAAAACAAACTCCTGCATTTAGAATTTTTAAAAGACCTAGTTTTCATGATCCAACATCCTGAAGAGTTTATCTTATCTAATAAATAAAAATTTTTTTTTTAAACTTTTAACAATTTCTTTTTTATTTCAAAATGTTTTCTCATTCATGTATAGTTCTCAGTATTTTCTGTTTTTGATAAAAATAACACATTTCATCTTACTTTAGAATTTTGTTTTCGTAGGATAAATTGAGAGCTTTTTCTTAAAATTTTCATAATTCCTCACCTCACCACTATTGTACATATTAATTTTAGATACAAAAACTTAACACTGTTGAACCTTTGGGATATATTCATTCTCTCAGTTTATTAAAAAAATTGTGTACTATAAAGAAGACATTTCTTAAATCTAAGTTGACGATCAAAAAAAGAAAGATTTAATTTGTTTATGCATTATTCTTATTTTGTTTTACATCAGGCATTGATACAAATTTGACTATGTAGAATAGAAACCAATCAAACAATATATCAGTGAAGTAATTGAATGTAGGCTACACATGTAGGCTATGTCAGATTATCAAACAAGGAGACCAATGTAAGTAAAACAAAGGTAAATTGAAAACATCAGATCATAGTCTAACATCTTCAATATTTACCATTAAAAATTCAAAAAGTGAAAGAATTTTTCTTTAAACATAAAAGAAATTGTGACCTGATCTGTAAATTTCAATTTTATACCTAAAGTAATTTTAAGCTAATTAGTTACTACAGGCTGCTAACCGTAAAAAAAAAATATTTCAGAAATTATATATAAACTACAAAATCTTATATTTAAAATGACTTGCTCAAAATGGTAAATTAAAAAATAGGAAAAACTTTGCTATGAAATTATTTCATTATAAATTAGTGTTTCTTCGTTATTCAAGACATAGCTGTGCATTTATTTCTAGCTCATATGGCTTGCAGTAAATATAAATGCGGTATTTAAAAATATCATTTTAAAGCGGCAATATTTTCAATTTTTCAAGATTCAAATAAGCAAGCTGAAAACAACAGACAATAATATTTCTTTAAATAATATTTCTTCAAGATCTTTAGTTAGCATATTATTGTAAGTAAAATGTGCAGTATTTGGGCATATCCTGAAGTTTCACTAAGGGCATACTGTTGAACAATATTTTTTTTTTTTAAATTACATTAATGAATGGAAGTTAGAATTACATATATTTGAAAGTTGGATATAGTATCTGTGTATATTAATATATTGTTAAATATTGCATAACATGTAGAATATGAAATGCATAAAATGAAAATTTTAATTAACAAGATTTAAGGTCTGAATTGGAAATTCTGTTCAGTAATATTTACAAACAGTTTACAGCTTAAAATTATAATTCAATTTTAATTGAAACTTTGTGGGGTTAATTATCGTGGTGTGTATGTGGTATTAAGAGAATATTTAAGTAGTGTAGCGGCTTATCCAAGGTAGGATTATGGTCTTCGCCATGTCATGGTGAGCTGTTCAATAAAAGGAAAAGAGAGAGTCTTGGATACATTTTCAAAGAATGTTTATTTATCAGTTTTCACCAGACTTTGCTCCATATTGATTGCATGAAGTCCGCCACTGTAGAATCCCTCCTGGCACCTAAAACATTTGTATTCCTCTGCACCTAGTGTAGTTTCACAGCCTTTGTTAACAGCATTCAACATCTCTCATACGGTAAGTGGGGGCAAAAAGTCAAACATACTCAAGGAAAAGTATACGAGCTGTCTCTCGCATTTGGAAAATAACGGCAGCCATCATCACATTTTTTTTTGGTACATAACACATTTCCAGTAGTAATACCATAATATAATATCACTTGCTCCGCTAACTGCAAAAGAAGATGAAGAAAAACCAACTACGGCATATTTGTAACAAGAAGAGCACAAGCAGCAAAAATCCAGAGCGAAGCAAAAATATAATGAAAAGTGCAAAAAGGCCAAGAGATTCACAAATTGCTGCTATTTATAAATTAGTACAGTTAAGCATCTCAACTAATGAAAATATCACGGAAGTTTAATTTATGGAGCATTTACGCACGAAGCCTCTATCTCCATATCATCAAAGGTTAAAAATTTATCATCATCAAAATAGCCGTTCATCTAATAGGATAAAAATTTAGAAAGCCAAAACAGAAACCTTTAAAAAGATAATGTCTTCGCATGAGAAAAAAGGTAAAAACACTTAAGAAGGATGTAAATTTTCCGTCAAAAAATTAAGGAACAGAATGAATTTAGAAGTGGTAGTAATCATGATAATTTAATAAAAACGTGGAATTTCTTGATTCTTGATATAATAAAATTAAAAGTACAGACAATGCAGAAGATAGGAAATGCAATGAAAATATTCCACAGTGAGAACAACCAATCGTAATATTTCTCTCAGTTTGCAGACAATCACTATGGAGCTAACAGTCTAAAATACATATTACATAGATTACAAATTACATTTTAAATAGAAAGATTTATCATTTAGGTATCACCAAACCATGCCATATAGATAAAAACAAAATTTTTAATATTAGAATGTAGAACCACTTATTTAAATATTCCATAATTCAATATGAAAAATACATTCATATAAACTCTCAGTCTTCATGTAAGCAACTTTTTATGCAAAATACATAAGTGAACGATATAAATATGGTACGTAAAATTTTCTAATATACCACCGTATGGTAAGTACACAGTAGAGAATTGTAAATGAAGTATTTCTATGATAAAGCAAAATACAATTTTTTACATCCCCAGTTGCGCTTATATAGATAAATCACATACAGGATGAAGAAACCTTACAAACCACTATAATCACATGAAAATCACAATAATCACTTTTGAAATCAAAAACGTTTATGCACTTGTATATGTTAGGTACTTGCACTTGTATATGTTAGGTTTTAAGCATGTCATTGAATCTAGAAATGATATTGATATGGGTGATCAAGTCTTAAACTCTAAAAATCTGCTCACACAATTGAGAAATCAACAAAAGAGGCATAACAATATTAATTAAACATTTTGTAGAACTTGTAATAATGTTTTATGATAGTACATAAAGATGAGTGAAAAAAAAAGAATTAAGTGTGCTGTCTATTTCTAAGATTATATTGATGTATAACTTGATGAGTGGGAGAATCTTTTAGGAGCCAAACGAAGGTAACTCATGTGAATACTAAGTGGCTGACAAAAAATCATTGTCAAGTGCACAAATAACATAATTTACATCACTTGCTTTAGAAGAAATAACACAAAAAGTTTCAGAAAACCTATGCTTGAATGTAACCTTAAGTTCACATACACTATATCATTAACAATGAATGATCTTAATTTGGCATTTTTCGTTTGACGAGCACTCTGTTTTATTTGCTTTATTCCAACATCTCATAGGTATCTTAGTTTTAGTTGTGTTAAAAGCTCAGACAAATAATATGATATATCCAACTGAATGGCCTTGGATTAAACGTATCAAAATGTAATGATAAATTTCTTCCAAAATGCAGAATATTAGGAGAATAACCTGTTGACAGATGAACAGTGCCATTGTAAATATTCTGATGGATAAGCAATGTGAGCAATTGCATGTCCCCATTTTTCTTGCAGCAGAGTATCGTGTAAAATATATTTCAACAAGTATGTAAAAATTACAGAATTCAGTTACGTACAAAATAAAAATGTACTTGTTGCATATAATTTTTTTTACGTTACTTTGATGAAAATTAAAAATTTAACTATCAAAATTGTAATGGCACATTAAAATTTAATTGCAGCATGTAACACTTGAATAGTTCTACAAATTCAAATTTAAAATCCTTATGCATAATGGTTCTCACCCTGCACTGTACCAAGATTTAAATCTTAATTTTTAATAGCCATTCATTTATGTGATTAGGTGGCATGATTCCATAATATTCATGACTTATTTAATATGCTGAATTTATCTCAGGGAAAATCCAGTTTTTCATTACACTTCTCTGCTGTTATGTTTTCACTCAACCATGCAAGTAAGTTAACTTTAAGCAGCATAGTCTTCATTTCCATTTATTATAAAAACATACTTCAAACGGAAAACAAGGGGGGCGATGAGTTTATCTTCTTTTTTTAAATGAAATCAAAAGGCAAATATTCTATCATTCTTGTATAATTTCAGAAATTGATTTAACTTTAAAATCTCACGACTGCATGCTTTCATGCACGAAATGCAGATGCACATAAGTTATGTGCGATATTTAACTAATTTTCAATTTATCGCTTTTTTTCAAACCATACAGTAAATATCCTCTTATTTACTAACAATCCAGACGTTCTGTAAAGTTATATAAACTCGTCAGACTGTGATCAGGCATGATATAAATGTTGCTCACCATTGGAGCTCTTAATCTACTTGGATTCTTGATTCCCAAGCTTTTATTCTTCAGCCTATCAGTTCTATAACCACTGTTGCATCCAGGGACGAAACAGGTTGCACTATACGATTTACTGATAATGGAAATTGATATCAAAGCAATATTTTCGGTATTACTACCTATGTAAAATACTACGACAAGACAAACTACTGGTGATCGCAGCGCCCTCTATAAATTATGCGACAAAAAGTGGACCGTTTTTGGGAAAAGCGGTAATACGAGTTTCACCTCCTTCATTATACTCCGTGGTCGAGACAGACACACTTTCAGCATGCATCACGACTCTTTAGAAGGTATGAGACCCCTTAAGGCTATAACTACATGGGGTACGAGGGGAACAATCGCTAATGACCATCGGACAGGCCAGCAGCTCGCTTATCTTCTTTCAATCATCGTCAGAAGATTTCCCTATTCCGCAAGTATGGTTGTTATGATGAAACTTTTATCTCCCATCTTGGCGATATTTCTAAGTATCCCTTATTTTTCCCATTGCAAAAGAATGGTGACTTATTTTCCGTTTCCTAATTTTCCAGTTCTTATCTTTCTGTTCCTTATTTTCAGGGTGAAATTTTTTCCTACAACCGTTTCATACATATATGTATCCGTAAAATGTTCTAATGAGCATACAGTGAATTTTCGATTAACCGAGCCATTTCTGAAAAAAAAAAACGGTTCCGTATATTTATTGCGGAGGAATGACGGAAAAATTACTATCAGCGAGGAAAAAAAATTATAATAGATGGCGGAAGGAAAAGATAAACACGTGGGATAAAGCATGGCCAACCAAGATCAGTAAAATACTTTCTTATAAGGTTGGCGCATTTTTAAAGCGATAGCTACTGCACATGCTCTATGACGTCACGAACACGTCACTCGTAGACCCAAATTCCTTCCCGCCGACGCTGTTCTGCTGTCCCATATTTACATACGCTTCTCCCGCATGGGCAGCTTACACAAAGAAAGATATTTACAAATTGCAAGTTATACAAAATAAAGTCTTAAGAATTATAACAAATGCACATTTTTATGTTACAAATCAGACCTTGCATAGAGATTTAAAAATAGATACTGTGGAAACTTTTCTGAATAAAATTAATGAGACCTTTTTCAAAACAGCGATTGATTGCCCACACCTCACTCATTTTGACACGTTTCGCTACATGATATTATGCTACACAATAAAATGTTGATATTAGAAGATGACAAAGAATTACGTCCATATGCAGCACACTGCATCAGAAATCAAAATTTCCCCACGTAAGTCGTTCTGCACGCAATGATCTTTTTTACTGTTTATTCTCATTGTACTCTATTAGTAATTTTATGTATTTGTATGTAATTGCATTATATATATTAATTGATTATAGTATCTGATTGTATGATCATATTGCTTTATTAAAGCACTTTTTATTTATATGGCATGACTTTCCTTGCACCCACTTATTTCGCCAACAGACCAGTCTTGCTCCACTACCTTTTCTGGGCGGCTTTTTTTCTTTGGGTTGTTTAACGCCCCCCCTACGTGACTCTGACCTCCTTCACATGTGTATCCAGTATTTTACTGTCTTGGCGCCAATGGGCGATATTTCATCGAGCCGGATAAGCTTCCTCAATTATGGAGGCATCCCGGCAATAACGATACCGACCGACCGACTGTTCTGCTGTATTTGCGCGTTGTTGGTTTAAATGTGTGATTAAAAATGCCTGGAACATGATGTACTGTAGCTGTATGCAATAATAGTTACATAAAAACAAAATGTAGTCCAGATACTAAGGATATAACATATCATAAATTTCCTTCAAATCAAGAAGTAAGAAGTATTTGGATTCAACGCTGTAGGCGAGCTGGGAAATGGAATCCAAATGCTGCACATATTTGTTCCATTCATTTTACAGCCAATGATTTTGAGAGAAATTTGAAAGCAGAAATTTTTAGCATGTTTAACAAATTCTTAGCTTACAAATTTACTATCTGCCTCTAAAGGTCTATCTTATTTTAGTGGTGATAAATGCAAACTTATTTTGCATACTTAAATTCTGTATTTAATTTTATAGTAACCACACTTTATATCATCTGTGTTTATTAAGTATAACAGAATTGTCTATAAATATGTAAAGTGTTATATATTGCATTAAGAATTGTTCAATGGAAATGTAAATAGTGTGCTATATTGGGAAAAGTAAAATTATTTCAAAACAGATTTTGATTTTGCTTAAGTACTTAAAAACATGTACCTTGAAACTTAATTCTTTTGATTATTATTGGCATATATTTTATCCCATATGTTTTACTTATCTTTAATAATGGAAACTCCACTAACATTTCATTAAATAAAAAAAATTCTGTTTAGTAAAATTAGTCTTAGTATGTACAATTTCAACATCACTTAAAATATTTCGCACACATTACAAAATAAATCATTAAGTTTATCGAATAGTGTTTCAGTCAAGCATATTCATAGTGAATAACTTCTAAGGTGACAGCCTGTAATTACAGATTAATTGATTCTTATATGAAGATGGTCATTTTAAAGAAGTGATGCTCTGTATCAATACTTATATTCTCAGAAATACTTATCAATTTTAGAAATGGCCATCTTAGGGTAATAGTTCATCAACCATCAAAAATGCTTTTGCTTGTGAAGGTAAGGTTTTGCCTTTCAAATTATGGATAAAAATTCTGATTTCCATAAAAGAAATAAACATACTGAATTTAAATTTACAATTTACATTCACATTGTATTTATTTCCCTTAAGACACCTGGAGAAATGGAATTTTTAAGAAAATTATACTTGCTTTATGTGTAGTTAATCAGACAAACAAGAATATGTTTTGAACTGAAGGCAAGTATAAACTAATCTACATTTGAAAAGAAGCAAAAATTTTCTCAAATACCTTAATTTACTAAAAAGAAAAGTATTCCTGTTGCTTTTATATAATCATATTTTTTTATATAATCATATTTTATAGAAAATTATAACTTAGTGTATACAAAGAAAATATTCTAATCAAACATCTCCGGATTCGACAAATTTCACCCAAAATTATGAAGAAAGGTGAAATTTTCTGAAAAATTAAAAAAAAAACAACTCCCAAATAATTACAAAACTAAAATATGCAACATTTCAATACTAATTTATTACAGTTTATGTGATGCGGCGAAAACTGAAACATAGCTCAATAAATTATACACATACTTAAACACACTGTTTTACACAGTAGCTGAAATACATTCGTAAAAAATAGTATATTTAATGACTTGCCAGTTTAGCTTAATTCAACAGCGTGAACAATGATTATTTCATATATTTTTCGCAACTTCAAAGTATAAACACAATAAAATGTTGTTTTGTTTTAATAGCATATAACATAATTAAAAAATAATGTTTCATAAAGCATTCTACATTCCAAAATATCAATAGGATGCTGGCATATATCGTAAACACGACATAAACAAGAGTACGACGGGTCTACGAGCTACGTCACAAACAGGCAGCCAATGATTGCTGAGCTACCCGAATGCACAAACCTTTAGGATATTTTAGAAACCTTGATGGCCAACTACTTCCTGTAGCTGGCCATGGATAAAGGCAGGGAAAGTAGATGTCTATGAAACAAACATCAGGGGCTGAGCGCTGGAAATCGCTCAGCACTGTTAGTTTGGCTGCATAGGTATTTTCGTGATTTTCCCTGTGTGCGAGTATGGATACGAGCCAGTTTCTCTTAGAAAGTCCTTTATAAACGCATCACTTCCTTTTGGCCGTAGCCTTCTTTGCCATAATCAAATAAACAAAACCAAACAATTGTAATCCATGTTTTTAAACAAGTTTAAATCCATTAACATCGTTCAATTTGTTTTATAAGCATTATTCTTTACTTCCGTTTAGAAATAGTTTCATCTCTTGTGATGATGTCTTTCCATTGTTTATTTAGAATGTAACTTTAACTACAATGTACACATCATACCCAAGTTTATCCCAGTGTATAAAGTACATGAAGAGTATAAAGTACATGTATACATGAAGAGTATACATACCTTTCTCTAAACTAAATAATTTAAAATCATAAACTCGTTAAGTATAAGCTAGAACTCAGTGAACCTGCTTCAGTTTTGATTTAACTTAAATTATTAACATTCACGTTCATAAAAATATTCAAATGGGCTAACAAGAACATTTAAGAGATAATATGTTTGCCTTTTAAATTAGGTATATATTTGCCATTTTACTACATTTTTAGTTGAAACCAGTGAATCTGGCTAATTCTGCATGTCATCATAGAATGTTACACCAGATAATAGATTATTACACAACAGAATAATAACGCATCAAAATGATATGTCATTTTCAAATTTTTAGGTTTCAGTATTCATCTCGAAAATGATATAGTTCGCAGAAAGTAAATACTGGAGGAAACACCATTTTTTAAGCTTTTTTATGCTGTGTTTTTGTAACTATAAATAGAAGAATTTCATTACATTATAAATGTTATTAAATTAAATAAAAATGTACTGTCAAAGCATTTTAAAATAAATTTTAGTTTTATTTATTTACTTATGATAGGGGTAGATGTTATAATGATTGGGGTTGATGATAGGGATAGATGTTATAATAGATTTTTAAAGATTTCTCATTATTTGTAGTCTAGATATTTTATCCGAGGTTTCCTTAAAAGTCATATTACTCCCAGTCTAACTCAAAGTTATATTCTTTAATTCAAGGATCATATTAATACAATGACAGCTTTCTTAAGGATTATTAATTGTCCTCCTTGTCAGTTATTTATTGAGTTTTACATTTTATTTCCGTTTCAGATCACTGTCGTCGGCGGCCTGAACAGTTGCCCTACGTCGCTTCCTCCCCCTTAAAGCCGCTACAGCCTATAATAAATTATAGCAATATGTTGAGAAGGTTCTAAGCAAAGACCGCTGCTTAAAGCGCAGATTTTCAGAGGGTTGACACTAATTTTTTTCTCCTGACTAAATAATGGTATATTTCGCTTTGTGCGCTTAATTTATAGGAAGAGCTGACTGCACTCATCGCTTAGGGCTTTGTAAATGCTACAATAGTGATGATAGCTGCTTTGCAAAGAATTGTCATGTGGAAGAATTAGGAATAAAAGTGGCATAATCAGAGCAAAATTTCTATTTATCCTGCCGAGCAATAAAAATATTGATTTCAGGAAACTACTTAGAATAATTAACTTGCACAAGGGACAGGGACAGGGGATGTTAAAGGCGGAGCTACGAGTTTCCTAAGTTGTATATAAAAGGAAATAAACAATTTACCTGAACATGCACGGGTTCTCTACAGATCTTCAAAGCTTACGAACTCCGAAAATTGACATCATTTGTCACTAGTTGTCAAAACTATTCGAAATCTTTTGGCAGCTTTCTTTTTTTAAAGAGCTCTGTTTCATTCGGTTTCTTCAATCGAGGGTAAAAAAAAATGGAAAAAATAAATTTATGTAAAATTTGTAAGCAGAAATTTTATAAAGAATCTAATTGCAGATGGCATGAGAAAGAATTCCATGATGTCAGAAGAATATTCAGATGCCTTTATTGCGAGAAACCATTTTCTCAGAAAAGTAATATGACGAGACACGTAAGAGTTGTTCATCTGGTAAACAGTATAAAAGGTAAGTCATCTTTTATTACGTTACTGTTTTTATTTTAAGTGTACTGTACAAGTTTATATTGTAACTGTATTCTTATTTTCAAGATTTATTTGAAAATCTAATGCTACGTAGATGCAAATAGTTTCCGCAATGATATAAATGTATTTTCATTTAACGATTTACTTTAAACTTTTAATGTCACGTAAATGTAGGTACTTTTTATAGCAATAATGCAAGACATAAATAAATGGTAGTGAAAAAAAGGGGGGAAGAGATTATTTGTTGCATTTGTTTGAGTTTTATCAAAAGGAGAAATCCACTTTGCTTTTAAAAATATCAACGTTTTCAGATCATAGCATTTTTGGTTCTAAAACTTTGTGGTCATCAAAATACAGTTTCAGTATATTTCTAGAAATGTTTATTTAGATGTCTTCTTTATCAGCCTTATTTATTTATAGTATTAACAAATAAAAGATAGATTAGCCTTTGTTCAACATTAATACTTTTAATACCACTGCTAACATATTTGAAAATTTTGAACCTTTGCAAATAAGCGTAGCATAATATAATGCTAGACTGTAAAATATATAAAAGGCTTTTCATACCTTGTTTTAATTTGTAGAGAAAAGTTTACAAATTCATGATCTACACTCATGTCCATAAATTAAGGATAATGCAAAATCAGGCAAAGGAAGAGTTAGAAGCAAAACAAATTTGACATATTTGTAAAGCTTATTTATTAAACAAAAGGTAAAGAGCAAAAAAAAAAAAAAGATGCTATATGTTTGACATTATTAAAAAAAATTGCGATTTTTTCTCCCTGGAGCAAATTACAAAAAAAAAACCTATTTACAAAAACCCAATATTACATGATTGGTATGATTGTTAATACATTGTATGTCTCCCAGACGATGCAATACAGTCCGTACAACGCCTAGGCATGCTGAGTATCAAATTATCGATCTGATATTGGGGGATATTACACCACTGAAAAAGCAATGCTCTCCGAAGTTCCGGTACACCTGTAGGAGGAGGTTGACGGGCTGCAACTCGTCGGCCAAGCATATCCCACACGTGCTCTACTAGATTCAAGTCCGGTGAGAATGCTGGCCAGTCCATACGGGTGACATCCTGCAATTGAAGGCATTCGCTTACGATGTTTGCACGGTGAGGACGGGCGTTGTCATCCATAAACACAAATTGTGCGCCCATGGTGCCCCGAAACAAACGTACATTTTGTCCCAGAATGACGTCCCGATAGATTTGACTTGTCATGTTTCCAATTTGAACATGCAGGTCAGTTCTGGAACCCAGAATAATTCCACCCCAAACGAGCACTCCTGCACCACCGTAACGGTGTCGTTCAATGATGTTTTCTTGGTGGTAACGCGTACCTGGAGCTCTCCATATGAAAGTCCGGCGAGAATCAGACTATAAGCTAAACCTGGACTCGTCGAAAAACATCACACAAGTCCACTGTTGCGGTGGCCACAGTGTATGCTCTCTACTCCAGGCTAATCGCAGGCGACAGTGAGTTGCAGTAAGTGGAACGCATCTGACAGGTCTACTAGCATATAGAACAATCTGCCCTAAGCGTCTGTACACGGTCTGCCTTGAAATTGTCGTACCAGTGGCTGAAGAGAGCTGACGAGACAGGTCTGAGACTGTGCTCCGCCTCTTTCTTTTGACAGTAACTGCCAAATACCGGTCCTCATTCGGGATTGTAACCCTGGGGCGACCTGTGCTGTAACGTCTACTCACATTACCATCATCTTGGAATCGTTGCCAAAGTCTGGAGATGACAGTCTGGGTAATTCCAAGTTCGTCTGATACTTTTAGTTGGGTACGCCCACATTCCAGACGGCCGATAATTCTACCACGTAAAAAACGCGTCCTCTGTGTCATAACTATTCGGTTATTGCCCTGAAATGCTTATAGAGCGCCTGCGAACAACTTTACTTCTTTGCCTGTATTCCTTATATATCACTCTCGTCATTGTGACGTACCATCGGTGTCATCTGGTTACTTCATGAAATTTGCATGCGATTCTTGAAGATGTGTGTAGTGATTTTACAGGTGATATATTTATTTTAGAGTTCGATTTCCGCGTGACCTTAATTTATGGACATGAGTGTAAATCAGTTATTAGATTCAGCTGTCATTGGGATCAGTGATTAGATTCAGCTGCAATTGGGATCAGTGATTAGATTCGGCTGCAATGAGATGAGCAGTAGCACTTCCGTGACAGATAATTGAAATAGTAGGAGAAAACTTCTTCATTGCAGCATAGTTTTAGAAAATCTGATATTAATGAGGATGGCCAGTTAGCGGTTTTTAGCCCAAAAGGGTTATTAGTCTCGAAACACGATTTCTTTGTTTCACTTTTCATTTCAGTTTGCTGCCACTCGGAAAAAAGTAATATATTATTCTTTCATATTTAATCTGCCTGTTATTAATTAACATACTAAACTATTTAAAAACAATAGATGCAGTTCTGTGTGTTATAAAAAAAACCTTTCTAACACTATAACATTTTCACAAAGTTTCGCTACGTTAATGATGAGAAAAAGGAAAATATAATGGATATACACACTAAAAAAATATTATGCAATAGATAATTTTTACTGCAATAAACTGTGATGATATTTTATTGCCTTATTATTACTTTTTTTAAGTATATATATTTTACATTTTAATCTGATTGATTTAAATAAAAATTCATTTAATTCATGATATATCTGATTAAAAGTATTAATTATTTTAAGAGAATTACAATACGTATTTTTTTTTCACTTTTCAAATATACAGAAGATATATAAAATTCCAGTGTATATTTATCTAATTTGTATCAGTGTAATATCAGTGTATATTTATCTATATGCATATTTATCTAATACCCTATAAATTATTTCGCTGTTCCGCCTGAGCCGCCTCGATTGATAATTTGTACTGATAAACCATATTAAACTTTAAAAAAGCACTATGGGCAGTCCTAATAGTCTGAACCCATTCAAATCCCCCCCCCGAGTGTTCCTTAATTTGGTTATCTCCGGCACCATGCCTTGTTATCATTAGCTTATTCAGCTTTCATTTGTTTTGCTATTAAACATCTTGAAAAATATTTTTTTAAAATTGTTTACGCATTTTAATTGAACACTTTTTTTAAGATGTTAAATTGTAATCTAAAATTTCCACTTTGAGAGTTTTTCTTCATTTGCTTTTTATGATCCATATGTATGTGAATTAATTTTTTTCTCTTTTTATTTCAACTTACCGATGGTTTTATTAGCTTTTCCAGATGTCACTTAATTTTTGATTATGTATCGTTTCTTCATTTTTTTTTACATCATTCCTAATGGCTAAGAGCTCCGATACTTATAATTTTAGAATTTAAGTCCAGAACTAAATGTTTAACGAGTTTATGAATTCACTAAATGTTAAAATTTTGTTCAAGAAGGAATATCCTAATGATATTTAAAAATGAAAGTGCGTTTAGGATCGACTCGAAATTTTACGGATCGATAAGCGATTGCTTCAGGTCTATTCTCAACACATATACAAAAGAAAAAAAAATGCATATATATTATGTTATTAAGTATAGCACAGTTATTTTAGAGTGAGACTAAATATAAGTAATAAAAAAGTAATAATAAGGCAATAAAATATCATCACAGTTTATTGCAGTAAAAATTAGCTATCGCATAATATTTTTTTAGTGTTTATATACATTATATTTTCCTTTTTCTCATCATTAACGCAGCGAATGTGAAAACGTTATACTGTTGGAAAGGGTTTTTTTATAACACACAGAAGAATATTCATTATATTGCATAAAAATTTTACTCTTTTATAATAAATGATTGAAAATTAAATGTACTAATTTCAATTTATAAGAAAGCTTTATTTTATTTCCTTCTTCCTTTCTTCGATAACACAAGATATAATAGTTGTTTGGTATTAACCATAGATATTGAACGTTCGTAAATACGTTTAACATACATTAAATGTCTGCGTAAATATTATTCACGCAGTATAAATATGACTAAGATTATTTAAAATTCCCTTTAACAATTTTTTTAAAACTTGGCTTTGTCTGAATTCATTATTGCGTCTATTTCCTAAATCATCGACATAAATATTATCCATATAGTAACATAGTTTTCTTCTCTTTAGCCAACCAACAAAATCTGATAACAGTACTGCCGTTTGGCATTTCATAAAATTTAGATGATTATCTGTTGGATTATATAAAGCAGATTTATAGATGATTATCAGTTAATTATATTATTATTTCAGATTTTATTTAGCTTAATTTCTCTCTTTATTTCTTGAATCTTGTCAAATCTTGAAATTAATATTTGGCCACCAGATACTGAATATTTTTCTTAACAATTTACACATACGCATACTTGTGGTAAAAATGTATCTACTTCAATGTAGATATTTTAGACCTCCTAGCTTTGGACAATTTGATAGGTCAAATATTGACTTTCGAAATGAAATTGTTCAGAATCTTTAATTATGGTTGGTTTGGTTTATTTGATTACGGCAAATTACTCGGACTATCTACCTAAAGGGAAGAATGCCTTTGTGGTGGACTTTCTAAAGGAAACACGTACACTTGCTCGTAAACACGTTACATGGCGAAACGCACGGAGAAAACTATGAAAACTCCCATGCAGCTGGCCCTTTCGCGGGATTCGAGCCCCGGACCGAACTACCAGTGTTCAGAGACCTTTACCGCTCGGCCGCTGGTGGGCTTTTAATTATGGATTAATCATAAATTATGTACAATTTTCAAATCATCCGGGTTTCTTTTTTTAATTGTCATACGAGACTCCCAACAGTGGTGGACAAAATTTAATCCCTCATCATTTTCATCATCATCACATTTAGAAAGAGAAAACAAAACAAAAAATATTTACAGTTTAGTTATTTTTCCTGTCACAATATTTTTGATCATATGTGACATAATACAAGAATTATATCGGAACTCTCTGTACCTCAGGGACAAAATATAAAATAATGAATGCAGCCAGCCCGAATGAGGAATCCTAATTTATATTATATATCCATTTAAGAATTTCATTGATATTTATTATTTTGGCTAACAACGTATTTTTTGCAGGCATATATACAACAGTTTATGAGCGAAGATTTATGATATTTACGAGATATATTATAGATATTTACGGGATCTAAATAAAGCAGAAACATTTCAAACCATTCTATTCATTTAGAAATCCATAAAATTAAAAATGAATTGCTAAATAGATATAATATAGTGGACAATTAAATTACATTAAAAGAACTATATCTGGCGAAGCAAGTGTTCTTTTGCCACTTATTTTAGAATGCTGACAAATTGCGCACGCGAATTTGCTTTCTGCAGTCAAAAACTTCGTAGTTAGCAAATTTTTAATTACCTACAGCAAATAATTTTAACCAATTTCGTTGTTATTGAATGTATAGTTTTTTTTTAAATCTACCTAAAATTCTGTTATTAAACTTTGCTTTTTAAAGGGATCTTTAAAAAAATTCTCTAAATTTTTTAAAATTGCACTGAAATAATTCATGCTTCAAATAATCGATGTCCTACTGTACAAAATGTAAATGAAACTGTATGTTTTAAAAATTATTGAATATTTGTAGATTTTCGTCTTTATGTTGTAAAGGGGAATAATATGTGCTAAAAATAACAATATATTAAAATTACAAGGCAGAGGTGTAGCTAGGGTTTTCAGCGCCTGGAGACCACTGAAGATTTTGCGATCCTTTCTCTATGCTAAGAATGGAAAACATTTCATTCTAAAATTTCGTAACATCAATTTGGCACCTCTTGGATACTGCAGGTGCCCCTCCCCCTTGCCCCACCCTAGCTACGCTACTGTTACGGGGATTGTTAACGCATCAGCTGTTAAATTTTCAGCTATGCTTTAAGCGCGTTATTTCAAAGATGGGCCGATGCAGCATGTGATAACTTTTCAACATCAACCAGCAAACAATCATGAGTCATTTTCAATACACAGCGGAGTAACACAAAAGAATCTATGAATTTTTAAACTTTCGATTTTTATTACATTTCGTGAGAAGTAAGAGCTGAGTTCCATAATGAAAATATTTGAATTTGGGTAATTGCATCTTTTCTATTTTAATTTTTGTAGTTATTTCTTTGTATATTTCCTCTTCTTTTCTCCGCCAATGAGGCTGCTGGCCCACAAGGGAAATGTCTTATCAGCTAATTATGCCTTCATTATATATTCATAATTATAACAAAAACTGTAATGATTACAAACGATAGATCGGCGCCCATTTTTAGCTGGTGCCCGTCTGTAGTGCTGGCCTTTACAGGCCCGCTTCCGACGGTCCTGTTTCTAACAGTTCTTATGGCAGCCAATATATCGTCAATATGTTTCTGTGCATACTGGCTGTACTAATATTTGCTCGAATGTGAGTAACCTCATTTTCTTTCTTCTGTTTCAAGTGGAAAATTCTGTGAGCGGATGTGTTATGTTTTTTCGAATGCAAGTTACAACTAAGCAATAATTTTATGAATGACTGAAATATAAATAACGTAATGTCATTCAGTACGATTTGAGATACATCATGAAATGCAGCCCGTTGCTAATGCTTTTATCTTTTCTGCTGTCGTGGATAAACAGTTTCTGTTTCCTAAAAGTAAGATTGCTAATGAATTAAATCGCATAAATGACGGGCAGTTTGAAATTGTTTGAATTATTAGACATTGTATGTTTAAAATTATTATACATCATTAAAAAATTAAGTAAACATTACAAAAATGTGTAGCCCGATTTCTGTTTAAAACTAAAATGATATTTTAAATATAAAATTCTGCTTATCAAATCGCATTTAAGAGGGCAACGAGCCTCACTTTTGTGTTAAATTAATTGAGAAGCTTCAAAAACATTGACTTCGGAAAAAATGCTTGAAAAACAGTTCATATAAAAATATTTAACGTTATATTGAATTTCAAAATGAGGGAAAATTTTAGAAAGCTAAGAAAAATAGATAAAATTAAGACTTGATAAAGAAAGTCCATAATTAGCTCTGTGAAATTGTATAAAAATTCCTTTAGTTTTTTGCTGTTTGTGCTACGTTTCCATCAAGTTGCCTTGATTTTATCAGAAGTTGAAATAAAAGCATGGTTATATTCAAATAATAAACTACATTAATATTTTTTATACAGCATTGTTATTGTTATACCAAAAGCCGTATTTTGTATTATCTATTGTTGCGTGAGTACGGGTTCGTTACGGATTGAATGCACAAGTCGTTAAAAAGTAAACAAAAATTTATTCTTTCCACAAGAAATAAATCAAAATGCTGAAATATTTCTTCAGAGATATTCCTACAATATCACAATATCTCAAACGTTTAGCAAAACTCAATTCAAAAACAAAGAAAATAATTCTATCTCACAGCGAAATCGCTACAGCAGTAAGTAAACAAACAGTTCGCTTAAAACAGTTACAATTACAACTGAGATGGTGTTTAAAATCGGCTTTTATACGCTTTTTAATTATTTACTAGAATGTTCTGGTGAAACCTCGATTTTTCTCGATAGTTGTGAATGGCAACAGGAATTACGAGATATTTATTTATTAAATGTATGCGCTCTCGTATTTTTACTTTTCAGACGTAGCTAAATCGTCTGCGTTGCACGGGAAAATAAAACTATTTTAATTTAAATTCTAAATAAATATAAAATCCATAACACTATGGTTTATTTGTTATTATTTGTGAATCCACATTAAGTATTAAGAATGACTAAAATATCTTCTGTAATAAAACATAATTTTAAAGATTGGCGAATATATCCTGATAATATTTATCGGAAATTAAAATTTTTGTTCGAATGAATTTACTTTCATATGGAAATTGGATTATTAGTCAGTTATCTTTTATGACGTATTGTTTGCTGTCTGAACTGTTTTTTTAATGCCCCCCTCCAATCTTTCTCTGTTTTCTAAGCAAAGACTATGCCAAATAGATGTAACACCCAATTTTCGGAGAAACAAAACATATGATAAACATATCTTATTCTTGAATGGGTTCTTTGGTTTCATCCAAGTTCTTTGATTGAGCTGTCAGATGAAGCTCTGTTCATGAATGATGGCATACTGGAAACTTTAAAAATTCTGAGTAAATATTAATTCTATGTTATCTAAACAAAAAAATGTTAATAAATAACATTTTTACATATATTAAAATAGAATATTAACTAAAACATGGATATACACATTCAGAGTTATAACTTTTACTTAATGATCCTTCTTCTTTTTTTTTTGTCATTAAGGCAAGGCAGTAAGTACCTTTTCTGGTACTCTTTCTGTTATCGAGACTGGATTCAGAAATGCATGTATGTAATACATACATAGATGGATGGATGAATATGTTAATTTATTCACGTATATGTGTAGGTACGTACGTAAGCACACCCACACGCATACATACACTTTTGAACTCTGTCCCGATGACAGAAGAGGACCCCTTTTCTTATTAATTTACTTATTTTTAATTCACCCGATAACTGAAGATTACACCTTTTCTTATTAATTTATTTAAATTTCCTTTTAATTCACTCTATAACTTATACATATTCGTTTTCTGCTACAATACAAGTTACATTATCTTATGTTGTATAATTTAACGCAAATTACGTGTTGCCGGAATATTCGATGATATACTGTAAAATATATAATCTGAGTTTTATAAATCCATTCATTCTAAAAAATTTATTTTATTTATATATAGGAGCTACAGGTAAAAATAAATGCCAAGAAGAAGGTTGCAGTCATTATATGAAAACAACTCGAGAATTAAGGGACCATCTTAACAGCTTCCCATAACCTGCAATTTGAAAAAAAAAGAAAAAGTGTTTATTAATAATGTACAGGAATTTGATGCTTGGAAAGAAGAATTTGAAAAGGACCCAAAGGTTAAATATGTGAAACATTCTGGCAGTCGTAATTAGAAGATTGGTAATTATATTTATTTTTATTGTTTTCGTAGTGGAATGCATGAGTAATGGAAAGTAAGTTCGTAGTGGAAAGTAACAATAGAACTTTCACAAACACTGTTAGAAGCGCGTGTTTATGCACGTCAGAAATACTATCAATAATTAAAGATACAGGTCACTACTCGTTTACTTTTTTGAACAACATTATGGACATAGTAAAACTGTAGGCCTTATGAGATTGTCTGAAAGAGTGAGTGAGTGAGTGAGTGAGTGAGTGAGTGAGTGAGTGAGTGAAATTTTTTGGCGCAAAACCAGAAATGGTCATATGCGCCAAACACAAGGTAATGAGATATAAAATGATAAGACAGAGAGTGAAATTAAAATAGCTATGAATTAAACAAGTAGATAAAGAAATGTACAAAATCCAGGGGATGAGGTCATATAAAATTCGTTAAAATCACAAGTGTTGAAACTAATATACAAAATAAGTTCAGATGAGGTGATAAACCCCAATATCTTTTAAATAGTAAAATAAATTACGATTGACCTCTCTTCCAATTAAATGGTCGAGAGGTAAGTCACAGCTGTTAAAATATTTCTGACGAGTACTATTAAAAGATGGACATTCAATTAAAAGGTGAAGGACCGTTAAACATAAACATTTTGAGCACAGGGGTTCATTTTCAGCATTCAAAAGATAGTTATGGGTCATTCTGGTGTGACCGATTATGAGTCTAGTCAGAACAACTTCCTCCTTACGTCTTCCAGTAAAATGCCAAAGTTCGATTTTAGGTTTCACGCTCTTTAATTTGTTAAAAGACTGAACATCCCAAAACTACTGCCACTTTTCCAATATCTTTTGCTTTATAAAACTACTAATGTCTGAGATAGGGATGAGGCGATTGGATATTTCAACAGCTGATTTTGCGACGACGTCTGCCCGCTCATTACCTTTTATACCGGTATGCCCGGGAACCCAGCAATAAAGAATTTCAAATCCGCGCCTTGTTAGGTTTAAGTTCAGTTTGAGGATATCAAAAACTACCGGATTAAGGGTGTTAGAAAAAGCTTCTAAAACTTTTAGCGCGCTGTAAGAATCTGAATACACTGTAAACTTTTTTTGCCGTCGCTTTGATACGTACAAAAGTGAATGATATATTGCGGTAAGTTCAGCTGTTAAGACTGAGGAAGCGTGGTGCAAACTTCTGCCTTCTACATGGTCACCAATTACAAATGCCGTCCCGACATGACAAGTTGACTTCGAACCATCTGTGTATATTGGAACATATTCTTGATATTTATACCTGTGATCAGCAAAAAGTTGGGTGTCGATAACATCGTTAGTGTTTTTTTTCTTGTGTTGGGGAAAAATTTCAAGAATCTGGATTCCTGCCTGTTCCCAAGGAGGAATTTCAAAGTATTGCATGGCTTGGGGGGATATATCAGATAGGGAGAGTTCCTCGATCAGAGGGCGAACTCTTAAAGAAAAGGGAGGCACACAGGATGGCCGTGCATCAAATAAAGTGTCACAGCTGTTATCAGTCAAAGCTAGCCTATTAGGATTGTCAGGTTGTGATAAGATGCTAAAATAATGCAAGAGAGACAACTGCTCACGCCTCAAACTAAGTGATGGTTCATGGCAATCAACGTAAAGACTCTGAACAGGAGATGTCCTGAAAGCTCCAGAACAAATCCTCAGAGCTTGATGATGCACAGGATCTAGTTTTAGCAACACAGAAGACCGAGCTGATCCGTAGATAACTGAGCCATAGTCCAGTCTAGAGCGGACAAGCGCTCTATAGATGCGAAGCATGGAGCATCGATCAGCACCCCAGGAGGTATTCGCCAGGACTTTTAGTATATTAAGTGCTTTCATGCACTTCTTTCTCAGCTGTAAAACATGGGAAAGGAAAGTTAGTTTCTGGTCGAATACCATTCCTAAAAATTTTGCTTCAGGTGCAACTGGAATGATAGATCCATTAAGGTATAATTCAGGCTCAGGATGGAGACCTCTCTTTCTACAAAAATGCACGCAGACGGTCTTCTGTTCAGAAAACGTAAATCCCTGCTTGACTGACCATTCGTGGATCTTATTCAATGCGATCTGCAGCTGCCTCTCTATATGTCTCATATCTGCCCCTCGACAACTAATCTGGAGGTCGTCAACATACAAAGATCCTAAAATAGTTCGAGGAAGTTCTTTTAATACAGAGTTGATTTTCAGACTAAATAAAGTGACACTAAGAACAGAGCCTTGAGGCACACCCTCTTCTTGTTCAAAGCTTTTTGACAAAACAGAGCCAATCTTAACTTGGAAGGTCCTAGCATTCAAAAAATTCTGAATGAAAAATGGTAGGTTGCCACGCAAGCCACTATCATGGAGATCACGAAGGATCCCATACCTCCATGCCTTATCATAAGCTTTTTCAATGTCAAAAAAAATAGAGACAAGATGGTTTCTTCTAAGGAAAGCTTTACGAATAGATGTCTCCAAAAGGAGCATATTATCTATAGTGGTCCTTCCCTTTCGGAAACCACTTTGATAAGGTGATAGTACACTATTCTTTTCTAAGAAATACACTAGGCGGCTGTTTACCATCTTTTCAAACAGTTTGCATATGCAGCTAGTAAGGGCTATTGGCCGATAATTCGAGGGATTCCGCGAGTCTTTTCCTGGCTTAGCGATAGGAATGACAACAGCTCTCCTCCATGCACTGGGAAAAGTATGCTCCTTCCACACCCTGTTGTAAAGAGTGAGAAGGGCGTTCAGTGACTTATAGGATAGATGCTTCAGCATATCGTAGCTCACGCCGTCAAGACCCGGACAAGATTTGCGTGTCTGGAACAAAGCTCTCTTTAACTCAAGCATAGTAAAATCCCTATTGTAGGGTTCAGAGTTGGAGGAATTGAAAGCTATGGGATTTTTTTCGGAGCGCTGCTTAATAACAAGAAATGCGGGAGAATAATTTCTGCTGGAAGAAACGGCAGAAAATGTCTCACCAATAGTATTTGCAATTTCTTCTATGGAGCTAATCACTCGGCCATCTTTTTCCAAAAAGGAAAGTGAGTGGTCTTTATATATTCCACATGCTTTTTTAACTCTCTCCCAAACTCGTTTACTTGGTGTAGAGGATGTTATTCTTGACACATATGAAATCCAGGAATCCCTCTGGCTCTGCCGTCTTACTTTTCTCGCATTTGCTTTGGCTCTTTTGAATGCTAAATAGTTTCGCAAAGTAGGGTATCTGCGAAAGATTCCCCAAGCTTTTCTCTGTTTTTGAAGTGCTTCCTGACAGTCACGGTTCCACCAAGGTTTAGAATATTTTAGCAATTTACCCGATGTTCTGGGGATACAAAGCACAGCTGCCTGGTTTATAACATTAGTAATGTATTCCACAGCATCATCGATTTGCACATTTTCTACCATTTCCTCTGTGAGGTCAGCAACAGAAGAGAAGAGGTCCCAGTTTGCCCTTTCAAATATAAATCGAACGGGCCTTGGCATGGAGTTTGCTCCTCTTCGTGCGAGAGATACAAAGATGGGGTAATGATCGCTGCTGTAGAGATCATTGCCGACACTAAAAGTGCAATATGGCAGCAGAGATGGTGAACAAATGGCAAGATCAATAGCGTGGAATGTTCTTGTAGGCTCGTGGAAGTATGTGTCCTGCCCGGTATTGAGGAGACAAAGGCTGTGATCTTCGATCAGCTGCTCAATTTGTCTTCCTCGTGAATTGGTGTCTTTACTTCCCCATAGCGGACTGTGCCCATTAAAGTCTCCCATAAGAAGAAAAGGTTCAGGCAGCTGCTTTACAAGCTCATTTAAAAGCTCTTGATCAATGTGCTCATTTGGTGGCAAATAAACTGAAACCACGGAAAATACGATATTGAAATTTATCTGCACAGCGACAACTTGGAGGGATGTTGTCAGAGAAAGTGCATTGGATGGATAGTCCAGTGAGGTGAGGAGGCCCACACCTCCACTGGCACGCTCACCTGCAATATTATCTTTCCTGACGAAAGAAAACCTCCGAAGCTTTGCTGGCTGTTCCGGTTTCAGGTTAGTCTCCTGTAGAGCGAAGCATACAGGATGATGAGCATTCATGATATCTTTTATATCTGTCAAATTCCGGTGGAAGCCGCGACTGTTCCAAGAGACGAGGGTGGCCATTATGTTTAATGTTTGCTCTTTCTATGTTCTTTCTTTGTTTTTCGCGGAAGCAGATGCTTGGGAGTTTCCAGCCCCTCCTCTACTTCCATACTATCCGAATCAAGAGAATCGGTTATCATGCCATCGTGTGAGCTAATACTAAGGCTTCTATTTTTATTATATGTTTTTTGAGGGTTATGTTTTGGTTTACTTTGTACTTGTATTTCTTTTTTTTGAACGGAGTGTGTCGGTTTTTCGATTCTCTGCCTGCTTGTAGTATCCTGAGATTTATTTGGGTAGGTTTGGGTACTGACTGATGTTTGTGTTGCAAAAGATCTCGTTGACTTAACAGCATTAGCAAAAGAAATGTTTGGTCTGATCTGTGTGCTTTGAACTAGCCTTCTGGCTTCGGCATATGATATGTTTTTGTTGACTTTTGTTGTTTGTATTTCCCTTTCTAATTTCCATTTGGGGCACGAACGAGAAAACGCTGGATGTTCGCCTTTGCAGTTTATACACAGTGGGGCAGCAGTACATGTGTCACTATCGTGGCCAACCATAGCACAACGTGCACAGGTGAGTTTGCCACGGCAAGAGATCTTAGAGTGACCAAAGCGCTGGCACTGGAAACATCGCATCGGGTTTGGAATATATGGGCGTACAGGGCAATTGAGGTATCCAGCCTTGATATTCTTAGGCAGATCTGGCGATTTGAAGGTCAGGATCACATGTTTTGTGTCTATCAACTGACCTTCCTTACGCATCTTGATCCGCCTTGCAGCACAGACGTTTTGGTCGGCTAGCTCGGAAACGAACTCTTCTTCGGAAACAGACAGAAGGTCGAATTCCGAGATTACGCCTCTAGAATAGTTTAGTGTTTTGTGTGCTGATACAGTGACATCAATTTGCCCGAGCTTGGTTAATTTAAGGAGGGAGGCAGATTGTACAGCTGACGTTGTGTCAATTAGCAAATCTCCAGACCGAAGACGCTTTATGTTTCTTGGCTCACCTATTGATGAATGTATATATTTATTTATTAGAAAGGGAGACATCTTTTGCATTTCGCCAGAAGGACTTGAGATCAAAAGAAAACGTGGACAATTATTAGGACTATACACATCTGTTTCAGTACGTACTTTTTTCACAGTTGGCGTTTCAGGAGCATTGGCATTTGAAAGGACAGGACTAGATTCTGGGTGACTAATAACATATATTTTATGAGATGCCATATTGAAAAGATTAAAGATTCGGGTCCGACCGCCCCACCCACCACGGAGCCCAACAAGGGAACACAGATTCCTGTGTTAGGGCTAGCCAGACCTATACGCAAACTGAAGCCCCACAGTCGGCTTTCCCGAAAGCAGGAACTCCCGAGAGCTTATCCCCAAGCCACTGACACAAGGACTAGTGACCAGCCGATTGACACCCGTGAGGACGACAAGGTGCCACCCGTTTAGCTGAAGCAGAGGCCAAAGCAGTGTGTTGGGGACAGTACCTCGCCCCTCAACTACCAGGACCCTCCTTTCCAGCGACACGGGTCTCCACGCACGGCAAACACGTGGGCAGTTTTCTCGTCATTCGAAAACTAGAGACAAGGGCTATTCTAGTCTCTCATAACGAGCCCCAACCTCCGAAGAGGAAAACCACAAGGGAGAAAGGAAGGAAGAAAGCTTCAGCTCAGAGGAGAGGAGACGGAAAAGAGGATAGATCACTGGGGCTCCAGGATCGTGACACCCGTCTCATCAAGAAGATGATCCCCTGAAGGGCTAGGGTACCTCGGGATTGCCACACCCGTACTCACAAAAGTGAGCCCCTGAGGGGGTCTGAAAGAGAAAAAAACAAAATTTTTCAGAAAATAAAACAAAATATTTGCACATACAACATTTTGCGTGACATAAGAAACGATATGATATCTTCAGATGTGATATCAAGGTATCACTTGACTGCTCGACAAGACGTTGCAAACATTAAGGAAAGCTTTGGACTAAAAACACAGCGGTACCCTGATAACGCTACTAGCGTTATGTTGATGCTCGAAGAGATGAAATGTCTTGAGCCAGAACAATCTCCATTACTAAATTTTAAATTGCAAGGATCAATAAAAAACTGAATTCAGTGAATTTCAGACAGAAGATTTTTTTCTTGCGCTTCAACACCCGCTACAGAAGGAAATGATGCTCAAGTTTGGTCATAAGGTAATATGCTTAGATTCTACTCATGGTACGAATGCGTACGATTTTAAACTTATTACCATATTGGTAATTCACGATTTTAATGAGGGCTTCCCAGTTGCTTGGTGTATGTGTAACAGAGAAGATTTTAATTCTCTTAAAAAATTTTTTCAATTGGTTAAAGCTAATTTAAATTTCGATATATCTTCCAATTTCTTTATGTCGGATGATGCACCAGCCTACTACAAAGTATGGAATGATGTATTTGATTGCAATGTAAAGAAACTGCTTTGTTCCTGGCACTTTGACAGAGCAATAAGAAATAAAATTGAACATTTAGTAAATGAGAAGATGATTGCTGCCGACGTTTACAAAACTTTAACTGTGCTGTTCCAAGAAAAGGATGAGAACACCTTCATAGAAATGTTAGAAAAAGTGAAACTTGATCTCATAGAACATCATGAAACAAGCAAATTTGCCACATATTTTTTTAATACGTATGGAAAGAGAATGAGAGAAGTAACTATGTGCTACAGAACTGAGGCTGAAATTCATACAAATAACCATTTAGAATTTTTCCACAAAAATTTTAAATATACGTTTCTAGGTGGAAAATCAAATCGAAGACTTGTTAACTGCATTTATCAGTTGTTGAAATATTTTAAACATAAAGGGTGCCAACGAATTGTGAAACTAGAACGAGGAAAAATAACCTCGAGAAACAAAATTATTGCCGATAGTCATAAAAAGAGTATTGAGATGGATGCTAATATTCTCATTAAAGAAACTGAAAATCCATATATTGTTAAAGGGAAAAAATGAATTATAACATTTAAATTTCAAATGAAGCATGCCCTGATGCATGTAGTATCAAATGCTTGAAGTGCAAAATTTGTATACACCAAGCAAAATGTTGTTGTACTGATAGCATTGTGTGAGGCAATATTTGCAAGCATATTCATTTGATTTGTAGACTTTACCGGAAAGATACGCATTGTAGTGAGGAGTCGCAAAGTGCAAGTGCAGATGTTTCGGTTGCGCAAAAGTTGTTGAAACTTTCTGTAAATAATATAAACACAACAGACAGTACTGGCAAATTATTACTTGAAATTCAGTCGAAGGTTAAGTCTTTGAATCATATTCGAGATGGCTCAAAAATAATTCAAGTCAATAAAATGTTACACAATATAATAAATTTTTTAAATATTGAAAACGAGGACTTATTTACCTTCTCGTTCTGTTTCAAGGAATATCCAACCCCAACAATAATTTTTTTCGACAAAGAAAAAAAGAAAAAATTCAGTTCGATTTGGGAAACCCTCAGTCGAAAAAAAAAGAAGATATAAGGAACACTTTGCTGAAAGAGATATTAATAAGAACAGAAAGCGAACATGACGCTTATTGTAAGAGCTTGGTACCCGTAGAGCAAACTTCACCTTCTATAACAATACAAAGAAAAGTTCCAGTTTCTAAAGTTTTTATTGTTAGCAACCGTCAACAGAAATTATTAAATATGTTAATCAATAGAAAAATTACGAAGTCTCTATTTGAGGATGGATGCCCGCTAGGAATAGAACATATTTTAGGTACGGAAGCTATTGATGATTGTATTATTGATTGCTCAATATCATGTATTAGAAATTTATTCAGTGAAGATGCGTGGAACAAAATTCAACTGATGATAAAAGAAAAAAAAGAAATTTGGAAATGTTTTTCATGTGAATTATCAACTGCACGCACTAATATGATACAGTGTGATAAATGCGAGAAATGGTTTCACTGGAACTGTGCGAACGTTACTTGCAATTTAGAAGAGACTCAAGAATGGTTTTCTGCAACCTGTTATTCGATAAGTATGCATGTTGAATGCCATCATTATTTAAATTGTATACTAATATTTTACGTATATTTAAATCTTTGGCGTAAAGTGGGCTACAATGAACCTCTGGCTGAGGCGATACCCCCATTTTAATGGATAATAAAGAGCGAAATAATGAAATATTTCATTATATGCTCTTGGGGACTGAAATGCCATGGCTGAAGATCTAATCGGTATTATAAACATCACAAATTTGCTAATACTTTCCGGACGTAATTAATATTTTCTGAAATCAAAGTTTTTTAGGGAACTTCAAAACGATCTTTATTTAGCAATTTGACTGGCACATCGGGTAAAACATTCTGTCGGATCATTTTTTTTTTTTTTTAATTCTAGTAGTTTCGTGTCCCATTTATCCTAAAAATCAGTTCAGTACCTAATCTGAATATGTTTTTATGAATATGTCATAAATAGACAACTAAATAACAGTAAATCCTGTTTATATTTTAAACAATAAAAAAGATCACATTTTAATTCATTGTGGTGGTGGTGGTGAGCGAAATTTTTTTGGCGCAAAACCAGGGATGGTTATAATGCGCCAAACACAAGGTAATGGGATATAAAGTGACACAAAAGACAGTGAAATTAAAACAGCTATGAATTAAACAAGTAGGTAAAGGGATATTCAAAATCCAGGGGATGAGGTCATATAAAATCAGCTAAAATCACAAGTGTTGAAACTAATATACAAAATTAAAATCAGTTCAGATGACGTGATAAACACCAATATCTTTTAAATAGTAAAATAAATTACGATTGACCTCTCTTCCAATTAAATGGTCGAGAGGCAAGTCACAGCTGTTAAAATATTTCTGACGAACACTATTAAAAGATGGACATTCAATTAAAATGTGACGAACCGTCAAACATACACCACATTTTGAGCACCGGGGCTCATTGTCAGCTTTTAGCAGATAGTTACGTGTCAGTCTAGTGTGACCAAGTCTGAGCCGTGTCAAAAGAACTTCCTCCCTACGATTTCTAATACAATTCCAAATCTCTATTTTTGGCTTCACGCTTCTTAATTTGTTATAAAACTGAGAGTCCCAAACTTGCTGCCATTTTATTAAGAACTTATGTTTGATGACATAACCAATATCTTTTAAAGGGATGAGGCGATCGGAAAGTTCAGCAGCAGATTTTGCTGTGATGTCCGCCAGCTCATTGCCCTTTATTCCTGTATGTCCGGGAACCCAGCAGTAGAGAATTTCGTATCCACGACTTGTTAATTTTATATTCAGCTTGAGTACATCCACTACCACAGGATTTTCGGTGCTGGAAAAAGATTCTATGGCTTTCAATGCACTGTAGGAGTCTGTATATATAATGAATTTTTTATGGTCTACCGTAGAGATGTACAAAAGCGCATAATATATGGCAGTCAGTTCAGAGGTTAGGACTGAGGAAGCGTCGTGCAAACGTCTGCCCTCCACGTGGTCACCAGATATAACCGACATTCCAACATGACAAGTTGACTTGGATCCATCTGTATATACGGAAAGGTAATTTCTATACTTATACCTGTGCTCAGCAAAAATTTGTCTGTAGATGGTGTCATTAGTGGTTGTTTTGTTGTAATTATTGAAAATATCAAGAAGCTGGATTTGAGCATTTTCCCAAGGTGGAATTTCAAAATGCTGTACTGCTTG
>KK120736.1:0-15041 GCA_000611955.2 Stegodyphus mimosarum | reverse complement strand
GGCTTTTAATCGACGAGAATGAGCCTGTTGAACAAGAACTAACCGATGAGGACATTATCAACATTGTAGTAAACCCTCAGCCTACTCAAAATCTTGAAGAAAATGACTCAGATGCCGAAACGGAAGAAAAGGAAAAAATCAGCTGGGCAGAAGCTGCAGAATCACTAAATAAGTTTATCTCTTTTGCTGAGGCTAGTACTAGCTACAGTGCTTCAGAAATTATTGATTTCCATATCATTAGAAATAAATTTTATACTAAACGCCAAAAGTCAAGAAAACAAAAGACATTCGTGACTTTTTTAAATCTAAGTGAAATATGTTTTACAGTACGTGTACATACATTATATGAAATGTAAAATAAACTTTGTTGTATGTATTTGCATACTGTATTTTTAGTTTAATTATTAACCTAATTGTTCTTATAATTACCGCCTGATAGACCGGAATTTTCGGTAGTCCGGCACCGAGCCGGTCCCGAACGTGCCGGATTATCGGACTTCTACTGTACATAGAAAAGTGAATGATATATTGCGGTAAGTTCAGCTGTTAAGACTGAGGAAGCGTGGTGCAAACTTCTGCCTTCTACATGGTCACCAATTACAAATGCCGTCCCGACATGACAAGTTGACTTCGAACCATCTGTGTATATTGGAACCTATTCTTGATATTTATACCTGTGATCAGCAAAAAGTTGGGTATAGATGACATTGTTAGTGTTTTTTTTTTTGTGTGATGGGGAAAAATTGTTCAAAGATTTCTGACAAAACAGAGCCGATCCTAACTTGGAAGGTCCTAGAACTCAAAAAATTCTGAATGAAAAATGGTAGGTTGCCAAGCAAGCCACTATCATGGAGATCACGAAGGATCCCATACCTCCATGCCTTATCATAAGCTTTCTCAATGTCAAAAAAAAAATACAGACAAGATGGTTTCTTCTAAGGAAAGCTTTACGAATAGATGTCTCCAAAAGGAGCATATTATCTACAGTTGTCCTTCCCTTTCGGAAACCGCTTTGATAAGGTGACAATACATTATTCTTTTCTAAGAAATACACTAGGCGGCTGTTTACCATCTTTTCAAACAGTTTGCATATGCAGCTCGTAAGGGCTATTGGCCGATAATTCGAGGGATTCCGCGGGTCTTTTCCTGGCTTAGCGATAGGAATGACAACAGCTCCCCTCCATGCACTGGGGAATGTATGCTCCTTCCACACCCTATTGTAAAGAGTCAGAAGGGCATTCAGTGACTTACAGGGTAGATGCTTCAGCATATCGTAGCTCACGCCGTCAAGACCCGGACAAGATTTGTGTGTCTTGAACAAAGCTCTCTTTAACTCAACCATAGTAAAATCCCTATTGTAGGGCTCAGAGTTGGAGGAATTGAAAGCAAGGGGATTTTTTTCGGAGCGCTGCTTAATAGAAAGAAATGCGGGAGAAGAATTTCTGCTGGAAGAAACAGAAAACGTCTCGCCAATAGCATTTGCAATTTCTTCTATGGAGCTAATCACTCGGCCATCTTTTTCCAAAAAGGAAAGTGAGTGGTCTTTATATATTCCGCATGCTTTTTTAACCCTTTCCCAAACTCGCTTACTAGGCGTAGACGATGTTATTGAAGACACTTATGAAATCTGGAATCCCTCTGGCTCTGCCGTCTTACTTTTCTCGCATTTGCTTTGGCTCTTTTGAATGCTAAATAGTTTCGTAAAGTAGGGTATCTGCGAAAGATTCCCCAAGCTTTTCTCTGTTTTTGAAGTGTTTCCTGACAGTCACGGTTCCACCAAGCAATTTTAGCAATGTACCCGATGTTCTCGGGATACATAGCACAGCTGCCTGGTTTATAACATTAGTAATACATTCCACTGCATCATCAATTTGCACATTTTCTACCATTTCCTCTGTGAGGTCAGCAACAGAAGAGAAGAGGTCCCAGTTTGCCCTTTCAAATATAAATCGAACGGGCCTCGACATGGAGTTTGCTCCTCTTCGTGCGAGAGATACAAAGATGGGGTAATGATCGCTGCTGTAGAGATCATTGCCGACACTAAAAGTGCAATATGGCAGCAGAGATGGTGAACAAATGGCAAGATCAATAGCGTGGAATGTTCTTGTAGGCTCGTGGAAGTATGTGTCCTGCCCGGTATTGAGGAGACAAAGGCTGTGATCTTCGATCAGCTGCTCAATTTGTCTTCTTCGTGAATTGAAGTCTTTACTTCCCCAGAGCGGAACGTGCCCATTAAAATCTTCTGTCTGAAGGCAATTTTGGACTACAACAGTAAAAATCATCTTGTTCAAGAAATTCAACATTTATTGTTTCACTTTTCATCCTCACTTCGACCAAAACTAATATGGGTTTAATCCCACCAAGGTCTCTTTGGAAACGAATTGGCGGATCGAATAGCGAAAAATAGCGAAAGAGGCTGCCCTTGCTCAGGAGCGTACAGAGCAGCCACTTCCCTTACCACAATCATACTTGAAAAAATTCACTTGGAACTTGCAGCAGAACAAATGGCAAGAGCAATGGTCTAATGGACTGACCGGAAAACGAGTCCTAAAATTCATACCTAAAGTTTCGACCAAACTATATGCTGTCAATTCGGCTTTGACATGGTTTATAACCGGACATTGTCCCTTCATGGCCTATCTTTTCAGATTTGGGTTAAAGGCTAGTTTACACCTGTCCGGGTGACTCGTAACTAGCCGCTCGTGCGAGCGTTTCGATCCGAGTAAAACGGACCTGTACTGCGATAGACTGTTTACACCAATCCGAGCGGACTGACAACTCGCCTCCGTTTGTTTACAAAATGGATACCGACGTGGCAGCTGCAGTGCTTGAAGTCTGCGAGGCAGTTTGGAATGAATTAATTTCTGTTCTTGAAAAAAAAAAGAAAAGGAAATGGGTACGTCACTCGGTAGCTCGCCGCGATGAATTAGAAGCATCAAACCAACTTTTAAACAAACTTCGGGACGAGGACACTCAAAGCTACAAAAACTTCATCCGAATGAGTGAAAGACAGTTTGAAACTTTATTGGACATGGTCATTCCCCTTATTCAATAAAAAAGTACCTTCTTTCGAGATGCTTTAACTTGAAAATTAAAATTGCAGGTAACGCTTCGGTTTCTGGCGACTCGTACAGTTCTCTACAATATTTATTTCGAGTTCCAAAATGTACAATTAGCAAATTTAAACCAGAAGTGTGTGAAGCCATTTTCTCATCATTGCCAGATTTTATAAAGGTAAGTGAATTTATTTTACATGTAACTATTAGTTATGATTTTAAATACCTAGAGCCAATGATAATTAAGTACTGCTCTGTTATCGGGACCAGATTCAGAAATGTATAAATGTATGCATTCACATACAGTGAGTAAAAAAATGTATTGGCAATTGCCCGTAATTGATCATATTAGATAACAAAGGAAATACTTGACAATTTTAATTATACATAATGAACACAGGTGGTAATAAACACACAAATCTAATGAAACTTTCATTTTAATATTCCTTTTACACAAAATATATACAGCAAAAATGTGAATTTTCATGTCAAAAAATATTGACAAGATCATACAGCAAAATGTGAGAATGAAATTTAATTACTTTGTATTCATACCGTTTGCTCTTATAACAGCTTGTAATCAATTTCTCATAGAGGAAAACCAAAGTCTTAGTTGTATTGTTGGGAATTTTTGCAGGAGTTATATGCATAAGTTCATTCTTACACAAAATTTTATGTTTTCTGATTTCTAGCTCGAATTTGTGCCATAAATTTGCAACTGGATTTGTCAGGCGACTGAGGTGGCATCTTTAACTGGCGAGGAATGTTATAGAGTGACGACAACTTCCAGGTGAAGATCGCTGTACGCTTATAGGGTCATTATCCTGTTGAAACACAAATGATGTTCTTAAGCCAAGTTTTTGGTCACTGAATTTCAAATTATGGCCAAATATATCATTGTACATATGTACTGTCATAATACCATCAATGATCCACACAGGTTACCAAATCCATTTGCTGCTATGCAGCACCAAACTACGACGCTTCCTCTACTAAGTTTCACAGTCGGTGTTAAATGTTTGTGTCCTGCCCAGTATTGAGGAGGCAAAGGCTGTGATCTTCGATCAGCTACTCAATTTGTCTTCCTCGTGAATTGCTGTCTTTACTTCCCCAGAGCGGACTGTGCCCATTAAAATCTCCTATAAGAAGAGAAGGTTCAGGCAGCTGCTTTACAAGCTCATTTAAACGCTCTTGATCAATTTGCTCATTTGGAGGCAAATAAACTGAAACTACGGAAAATACAACATTGGAATTTATTTGCACAGCGACAACTTGGAGGGATGTCGTCAGAGAAAGTGCAGTTGATGGATAGTCCAGTGACGTGAGGAGGCCTACACCTCCATTGGCACGCTCACTTGCAATATTATCTTTCCTGACGAAGGAAAACCTCCGAAGTTTTCCTGGCTGTTCCGGTTTCAGGTTAGTCTCCTGTAGAGCGAAACATACAGGATGATGAGCATTCATGATATCTTTTATATCTGTCAAATTCCGGTGAAAGCCGCGACTGTTCCAAGAGACGAGGGTGGCCATTATGTTTGATGTTTGCTCTTTCTGTGTTCTTTCTTAGTTTTTGGCGGAAGCAGATGCTTGGGAGTTTTCAGGCCCTCCTCTACTTCCATACTATCCGAATCCAGAGAATCAGTTATCATGCCGTCGTGTGAGCTATTACTAAGGCTTCTATTTTTATTATATGTTTTCTGAGCGGTATTTTTTGGTTTAGTTTGTACTTGTATTTCTTTTTTTTAAACGGAGTGTGTCGGTTTTTCGTTTTTCTGCCTGCTTGTAGTCTCCTGAGATTTATTTGGGTAGGTTTGGGTGCTGACTGAAGTTTGTGTTCCAAAAGATCTTGTTGACTTAACAGCGTTAGCAAAGGAAATGTTTAGTCGGATCTGTGTGCTTTGAACTAGCCTTCTGGCTTCGGTATATGATATGTTTTTGTTGACTTTTGTTGTTTGTATTTCCTTTTCTAATTTCCATTTGGGGCAGGAACGAGAAAACGCTGGATGTTCGCCTTTGCAGTTTGTACACAGTGAGGCAGCAGTACATGTGTCACTATCGTGGCCAACCATAGCACAACGTGCACAGGTGAGTTTGCCAGGGCAAGAGATCTTAGAGTGACCAAAGCGCTGGCACTGGAAACATCGCATCGGGTTTGGAATATATAGGCGTACAGGGCAACTGAGGTATCCAGCCTTGATATTCTTAGGCAGATCCCGCGATTTGAAGGTCAGGATCACATGTTTTGTGTCTATCAACTGACCTTCCTTACGCATCTTGATCCGCCTTGCAGCACAGACCTTTTGGTCGGCTAGCTCGGAAACGAACTCTTCTTCGGAAACAGACAGAAGGTCGACTTCCGAGATTACGCCTCTAGAATAGTTAAGTGTTTTGTGTGCTGATACAGTGACATCAATTTGCCCGAGCTTGGATAATTTAAGGAGGGAGGCAGATTGTATAGCTGAAGTTGTGTCATATAGCAAATCTCCAGACCGAAGACGCTTTATGTTTCTTGGCTCACCTATGGATGAATGAATATATTTATTTATTAGAAATGGAGACATCTTTTGCATTTCGCCAGGACTTGAGACCAAAAGGAAACGTGGACTATTATTAGGACTATACACATCTGTTTCAGTACGTACTTTTTTCACAGTTGGCGTTTCAGGAGCATTGGCATTTGAAAGGACAGGACTAGATTCTGGGTGACTTATAACATATATATTTAATGAGATGCCATATTGAAGAGATTATAGATTCGGGTCCGACCGCCCCACCCACCACGGAGCCCAACAAGGGAACACAGCTTCCTGTGTTAGGGTTAGCCAGACCTATACGCAAACTGAAGCCCCACAGTCGGCTTTCCCGAAAGCAGGAACTCCCGAGAGCTTATCCCCAAGCCACTGACACAAGGACTAGTGACCAGCCGATTGACACCCGTGAGGACAAGGTGCCACCCGTTTAGCTGAAGCAGAGGCCAAAGCAGTGTGTTGGGGACAGTACCTCGCCCCTCAACTACCAGGACCCTCCTTTCCAGCGACAAGGGGTCTCCACGCACGGCAAACACGTGGGCAGTTTTTTCGCCACTTCAGAACCAGAGACAAGGGATGTTCCGGTCTGTCATGGCAAGCCCCAAACTCCGAAGAGGAAAACCACAAAGAAGAAAGCTTCAGCTCAGAGGAGAGGAGACGGAAAAGAGGATAGATCACTGGGGCTCCAGGATCGTGACACCCGTCTCATCAAGAAGATGATCCCTGAAGGGCTAGGGTACCTCGGGATTGCCACACCAGTACTCACAAAAGTTAGCCCCTGAGGGGAAAATTAAATTTGTACTCATTTAACAAATATAATTACTAATTTTTCAATAATTTAAAGTGATTATAAAATTATTTCACATTATAATATAAATGTTTCTCCTTACAAAATGGCAAAAGCATTAAAATTACTGACTGGCTTTTGGCCAATTTAGTACTATGTGGAATCATTAGATTATTTTGAAGCAGGAGTTGTCAAAAATGTGCAGTGCTCTCACAGGGACTCAAATCCTGGACCTCTCGAATATATTTCCAATTATACCATGAAGACAAGCGGATAGACAGCAGAAAATAACTTTATAAATATCTTACAAATAAATGATCAACAAACATTTTGAAACGAGCAGAATACATCAGAACAATATGGCAATATTTGAGTTGATCTTCATTACTAAAATAACCTTAAAATACAAGTTCTAGTAACCCAGAAGAAATATTAAATGCTTATTTATCATCTTAATGTACATTTCTGAAAAAGAAAGTTAATTATACAGAGATCTAATGCTTAGTATGAATTATATATAACCAACGACGTCAGCATTTCTAGAACCGGGGTCGGCAACCTGCGGCTCGCGAGCCACATGCGGCTCTTTTGATGTGAAACTGCGGCTCTTTAGTTCCATACGCAAATATTATTTATTTTATCCAAAAAAAAATTAAAAATCGTTCTGAATCGATTAACGAGGATTGGGCACCGATTCTATCTCTCATTCACTTGTACCAACACCCCCTAAAAATTACAGGAAGACCAAGGCACGCTCGCTAAGAGGAGGTATGACGTCAGTGTTAGTAGAGATAAGGTTTCACTTTACTCCCCTTCACTCAGGAATGTAGTGGGGTGGATTTCCGAAGATTTGACGGTCATTCGGTCACTATACGTGCGTTACATCGGTCGAATTCGTCCTATATTTTCAAGTGTTTTAAGAATATTTCATTTAATATTAGTGCATTTTATACCAACAAAATTTTCAAAGGTAAGTTGTTGTTTTCTTTGTTTTTGAATGAATGAGTTTATATTTATCTGTGTTAAAAAGTACTTCTGAAATATAATATAATTATCATGAATTAAAGCGTGTATATATTTTTTAGGAAAGTAAATACATTTATTCTTATAATAAGTACATTAAGTGATTATATAAATATAATGACTTATACAATACTAGTAATTTAATTCATAGCAATTAGTATTCTTTATCATTATGCTAATCGCTTAATCTATAGCAGATGGCATTATTTAGCAAAATTATCCTAATAAACAAAAGAGTGATTTTACTTTAGAGTTACATGAAATATAGGACTAAGGAAAATTTGAAACTTTAAGTACATTTGGTATGCTGCAGAATGTTTACATTTCAGTACCTCAATAGATTCGTAATAGTAATAATTTATTTAGTAAAATTTTAAAATTATTATTAATTAAAGTTTCTTGAAAAATTTCTCCTTTGGCTCGACTATCGGAACGAAAATTCTTCAACAGGTACTTTTACAAAGGATAGACTTTTGGCTGTCATACGACACATGGTTTAATGGAAATGTCAAAATACTGCATTCAAGAGATGAAATTTAAATACTTTCTTCCAACAAAAATTCAAACTGATGCCCTGAAAGCGAGGTTTGGAAAATACAGGTCTTTAGCTGGATCATAATATTTAGTATCTATGAGACAAGTTTATGAAGTAGAAACAAAATTACGTGTTCAGAATTTCCTTCCTCTACTCTGAAATCTAGCACTTATGGAAGAATAAAAATTAGCAACATTGACAGTAACATCGAAGTTGATGAAACTGAAGAAGAGTTTTGCACAGAATTTGACATCAATGTTACAGAAAGGGATTTTGAAAATGCTGAAACTTTACTGCCACTATTAACTTACCTGTCAGGTTACTGTGCAAGAGCTACTCTTAAAAAACTTAAATGCAATTCCTGCTTCAAAATTTTAGTTACAGATAAGGTATTGGAACTTAATCAAAATTATTATTGAATTCAAAATATGAGCCGCGGAAGTTTATTATGCCCACAAGCCGATGTTGTTAATATAATAATGTATAATTATGTAATAGTTCAAAAACTTCTCTCAGTGGACAATGAAAAAAAAATCCTATAAAGTAAAACTCAGAGACAAATAGCCGTGAAATTAACTTTACAAAATTTGAAATATTTTGATATATTTATGGATGCATATGAATTCGGTCATTCGGCTAAAATTATTGTAAAACATTTATTTAATAAATGCGGCAACGAATTCATTCTTAAATGAATATTGTAAAAAAATGAATAATGTGCCTAAGCCTAATATGTGTTAAAAGGCGCAAATTACAAACTGTTCATAATAAAGTTTGAATTTTTCTCTGCTCCAGAGAATGTACATACATCAATATAGCTGCATGCATCAAAAATTACGAAATTCAATGCTTCATTTCTTTCTTGCTTATGGTATTTATTATGTAGTCCTTTTTATTTACATGTATATTACAGTACCAGTGCAATTTTTTATACGTATGTGTGTTAAAATTCATGTTTTTTTTACAATGTTTTAATTTTATTTTTTGTATTATGCAACGTCAACGCAACGTTTTCGTAAAGAATACATTATATTCATATTTATATACATATATGTGTTAAAATTATGAAATTCTTTTTCTGTCGAATGTATTATTCTCAATTTTATGTTTTTATAGCAGTGTGTTGAAACAAGCAGTATGTTGTTATCTATATATATAACCCCTATATTATCCTTTTTTTTTCATGTTTCCCCCCTCCAGATTGGATTAATAGTAGAATGGATATTTATTTTTATTATACAACAGTATTATTTAATATGCTATCTCTAGAAAGAATTTAAATTGTGGCCTTTATGAAATCTCATGCCATACATTTTTACTTGATGAAGTACAGTGTATGATAAGAAAAGAGTATTTATTTTTCAGAGTTATAGAAAGTTTTCAATAATTCTGCATTGATTGCAGAGACAGTTTCGATGATTTTCTTTTTTCACTGCACACGGGAGGCGACCACAGATGCGACGAAACTATGTACTTATAGTCAATCATCACGTGAGAGAGTGAGGCAGTGTTTCGTGTCTAAATTATTTATTTTAATAATTAAATTATTAGAGAATTAGTTATTTTATTTAGGTAAGTATTTTTAGCTGGGAAATATCGTTGTAAAATGTTTTTGGATAAATTATACTTCATTATGCACAGCTTCTCGTATGTATTTACTTAGGTATACGTTGACATAATAAATAATTGCAAAACTTGTCATATGCTGTTTTGGATACATAAATAATAATTTTAAAGAGTCTTTATTACAGCTTCACCGAAAGCATGGCATCTACAAAAAAAAAGAAAGAGAAGAACTGAAGAAGAGCATCGAGAATTCAATCGGGATTGGACGGAGTCGTTCTTTTTCATATGCAACTCAGATGGCCTTCCAACTTGTCTCATTTGCCACGAAAAACTCGCACACAATAAGAAATCAAATTTAGAGAGACACTTCACTAAAAAACATAATCAGTTTGCTAGTAAATATCCAGCCGGCGAAGAACGAAAAAAAGCTGTCGACGAGCTCCAAAAACAAAAACAGCAATCAAGTTCCATGTTAAGTAACTGGACGCAATCTACAAGTAATGTTAATCTGGCAAGCTTCGCGGTATCACTAGAAATAGCGAAAAAAGGAAAACCATTCACAGATGTGAGTATGTCAAAGATTGCTTCATACGTGCATCTGAAGAACTGTTTCGTGATTTCAAAAACAAACCAAAAATCCTGAAAAAAATCAAAGATTTGCCTCTATCCGCTAAAACAGTACAAGATAGAATAGCTAAAATGTCTTCAAATGTAACATATTTGCAGGTGGAAGTTTCTTCTGCCTTATCACTTGCTATAGATGAATCTTGCGACATAAAAGACACGGCACAAGTTGTCCTTTTTGTCAGGTATGTCTTCCCAAGGTCCAAAAGAAGAACTTCTAGGATTGCTACCGCTCTCGGGACAAACAAGAGGGGAAGATATAGCGAATGCCGTTCAAAAATGCCTTGAAGACAATAAGATCGATTTAAATAAAATCGTTTCTATAGCAACTGATGGAGCCAGAAGTATGACAGGAAAAAATAAAGGGGCAACAACGATTCTTAAGAGCAAAATAAACCACGAAATTCTTACGTTTCACTGCATAATACACCAAGAAGGGCTTTGTGCCCAAACATTTCCGGCCGAAATAGTTGAGGTCCTGAATTTGGTAATCAAGATTGTTAACAGCATCTTGTCAAAAGCACTCTACCGTCGTCAGTTTAAAGAATTCTTAAACGAAATGGAGACTCAATATTCCGACCTCCTTCTTCACAATAAAGTGCGATGGCTTTCCAAAGGTAAGGTGCTGAAACGTTTTGCTTTGTGCTTGACTGAAATAAATACATTCCTAAATGAAAAAGGCATTAATCACCCTGAATTAGAGAACGACAAATGGTTGCAAAAATTTTACTTTATGGTGGATATCACAGCGAAATTAAATGAGCTGAATCTAAAACTGCAAGGAAAGGGAAACCCAGCCTATGTTTTGGTAGAAGAATTGGTTTGTTTTGAAGAAAAATTAATTCTTTTTGCAGAAGATATTCAGAGCGGTAAATTACTTCATTTTCAATTTCTAAAGCAATATCGCGATAAAATCAGTGCAACTGTTGACACGAATTACTTCAGCACAGTAATAAAAAAAATTAAAGATGAATTTGCTGACAGATTTGAGCAATTCAAAACCAACAAAACCACTCTAGCATTCATAGTAAATCCTCTCAACACAAATAGTAACGAAATCCACATTGAGCCATTTGGAATTGATACTGGATCTCTAGAAATGCAATTGATCGATTTAAAAAGTAAAGCATTGTGGAGTGAAAAATTTACAGAGTTGAAAATCAAGTTGGAAGAGTTGGAGGTCCAGAAATGTATGTACATAACGCAACAAAAGTGGACAGCTTTAAAAGAATTGCCGCGAGTTAAGGCACTTATATTCGACGCATGGAATAGTCTTCCAGATTGCTACAGTGAGGTGAAAAAATTGGAATTTGGAGTGCTGACTATCTTCGGATCGACATATTCGTGCGAGCAACCGTTCTCTTCCATGAATATAATTAAAAGTAAAGTAAGAAGCCAACTAACAAATGAAAATTTAGAGTCGTGTTTGAAACTTAAAACAACAAGTTATGAGCCAAATTCATCCAAACTTTCTAAAACCATGCAAAGCCAACGCTCCCATTGAATTTGTTTGCTCAAATGTATGTTGATGTTTTTTCTATTTTAAGAACAAGTTACATTGTTTAGTAAAGTTTAAATTTTATACTTGAATAACCATGCAAAGCCATCGCTCCCATTGAATTTGTTCGCTCAATTTTTGTTATTGAAGTACAGGTTAGTGTTGTAAGTAAATGTTTAATTGTTTTAATTTTTTACTTAAATAATAAGTAATTATCTAATAATGCCATAGCTAATTTGTTGTGAAAAACACTACTTATATATGAATAAATAGATATTTTTCTTATGAATAAATAGATTAGTTTTTTTTATCAAAAAACTTTATTTATGCGAGTACCATTTATTGTTGGCAAGAAAAAATTTCGTGACTCTTTAAAAACTTTGAAATTTTGTAAATTGTAATTTTTGACTCTTCCAACTCAAAATGTTGCCGACCCCTGGCCTAGAAGAAACCCATCAATTCAGGGAATCACAGTGTTAACTACTCAGTTGCATTAAATCAGTTGCACACTAAAATTTTATTCTTTAATTTGCACAGATTTAATCAATATATATATGTGGTCATTCGTCTCTACAACTTCTCCCATCATCCCACATCTGGCAACGGCAGCAGCAGTTAGATGATTCTTCAAGCTGCGTGAGAAAATGAAGAGGATTCAGTTAGATGAGGTTTGTCCGTTTCAAAGAAGCATTGATGATGCTGTTCGAGGACTTCATCGTTTCTTTGATGAGAAATGCTACTCTATTTTGATAATGAACTGAAACTTTTATCTCATTTCCCATCTTACTTTCGTTTATTCTATTCACTGTACATATCATCCTCATGCTTATTATTTCATTATTAAAAAGGCTACTTAACGCCACTATCTTTCTTCGTTATTAAGCCTAACCTCATCCTACATGGCGGCTCGGCCCATCGAACTCTTCTACCTTTTGAACTAAACCCCTAGACACCACTATAAAACTATAAATGATGGAATACTGTGGAATTAATAATTACTTCAAAGCCTATGGAATATCTCAAGATTCCAGTTGTTGTGATTCGTCAGCATGTAAATACAGCTAATTTTATTTGAAGTAATACTAATAAGGAATTACATTTTATCTGTACGTGAATTCGCTTTGCACAATTTAAAATACTTTGATAAAAACACAAACATGAAACATATCCCTCTTTCTCCAACTTTTGGACTATTTCGCGGAGGACGGAAGATCAGTATACTGAATTTTCTCTTCTACATCTTCATTCTTACTTTTTCCCTTATCTCAGACTTTTTCCCCGGTTTCAATCACACTGATAAATCGTTTTGTTTTGAAAATTTCATTGTACAACTGAAAACGAATAGAAAGTATTATTAATACATACAAATTTTAAGACTAATTAAATTAAAAATTAAAATTATTAACTTCCATAAAACATGAATGTATTTATAAAATTAGTATTTGAATAGCAATTTAAAACTTCTGAAAATGTAATATTTTCCTCAGATTAAATTTAATGACTTTTTCTTTCATAACCTTACAAGATTACAGAAAGTTATGACCTGTTTTTCTTCTTGAGAAATATGCTTTGCATGTCGGAGTGGTATAATAATCTTATTACTAGGGCTATCTGCTTAAGATGAGAAATTCCTCGTGAAGGACTTTAAGTGAATATGAGCCAGGCTTCCTTGGAAAATCCTTTATGAAAGCATCCGTTCCCTTAGACAGATAGCCTTACTGTGCTCTAACATAATCTAATAAATTAGAATTTAATTAAACAGATGAAAAAATAATTAAGAAAATGCTTGACATAAGTAAACAACATAAAAAATTTCATTATTTATCCACGTGCTTATCGTATGAATGTTCAGCAATCAAGGTTACTTTCTGCTTAAATGAAAATATACTTATTTTTTATTTTCAGAGCGTAAATTAGAATGCATTCTTATAAATTGGGAGAGGACCTATTGTTTCTAAACAAATAAATGAATACAAACACATAATTTCAAAATAAAATAAAAACCTAATTTGAAAAATTTTATAATTAGCATTGTGCACTAATTTACACCAAACAATATTTTATGATTATCATTATACAATATTAACACCTAAGCAAACCTACAGGAACTAAAAACAGAATAGTGCACACATTTCCTATTTTAAACGATGGAGATGATGTTTAAAACTCATGTTCAGTGTGATATTTTGAAACATGGCAGTATACATAATGCCGCATGACATTCCTCACACTGGTATCATGTTTAAAACTCATGTTCAGTGTGATATTTTGAAACATGGCAGTATACATAATGCCGCATGACATTCCTCACACTGGTATCTAGTTTGACGTCTTGTTCTCTTTCCGCTTTGATTTTTATGTTAAGCACATACAATACATCATCTTACAGCATTTGATTTCTTACCTGTCTGAGATGTAAAAGTTGGAAAATGTCTACCCTGTAATTAAGAAACATCCATATGAAAATTTTGTCTAGACTGACGACGAGCTATTTGACTGCAATTTTCTTCAACTAAACGTTCGATTATTTCAATACGAAAGTCCAAATGATTTATTTGGCACCGCAGCCATATTTTTTATATAAAATGAAAGCATTCCACGTGACCTGATTCACCAAATATCGAAATATTTTTTTGTAATACTTCTTTTCTTCATGACGATACACATGGTAATACGATAAGCACTGATCTGCCTTATGAACTCCTTCCGTGGATTTTGTATAATCTACTACTGCAATAGGTTTTTTTTAAGGATTTATTTTTCTTTACTATCTCTATTATTTCTGCGTTGTGCACAGTACTTAATACACAAACTGATTTCTTGTCCATCCATCTTAAAACACATTTTGCCCTTTTGAAATGCTCTTATTTCTCCTTTCTTCAGCTTTTCTGATTTTAATGCAGGGGACAAAGCTTTTCTTGTAGTTCGAACTGTGTCGCATACATTTGTCTTTTCAGCAATCAATAGTTCTGTCACTTCTCGAGAGGAATAAAAATTGTCAATTGTCAAAAAATATCCGTTTTAATCATCTATAAGCGACATTACGCTCTTCGTCGATAAGCCATAATTAAAATATTTTTCATCAAATGCACACAAATGGAACATCTTAACACCGAACTGTGCTCGTTTTGAAGCGATATATTGCTTCCAGTTAAGTCTTCCCTTATAAGTCATCAGTGATTCATCTATACCGATCTCTCAGGAGTGTACACAGTTTTAAATTTCTGTGTTAGCATTTTTGAAATGCTGAAAATTTTTCGAAGCTTCGGCTCTGGATGCTCAGTTTTGTCGTAAGTTAAATTATCGTCGAAATGAAAGAGTTTCATTAGCAAACTATACATTTTCTCGGTCATAATTTTGCTTATAAATGGAGTATGGAGTATAGGTCTTTGCGACCAAAACCATTTTTCTACTGGTTTGCGAA
>KL821340.1:0-31702 GCA_000611955.2 Stegodyphus mimosarum | reverse complement strand
TAATGTAAACACAATATTCGTTTGGCGTAACAGCGCCCTCTATACCATAAAAGTTGCAACAGGTGTCACTCAATCGTTCATTCGACAGTTTCATTGTGAGCAGTTCGATCACCCGCGTACAGCCCGGACTTTTCGGCGTCCGACTATCACTTGTTCGCACATGAATCGCGAGCTTGGTGGCAAGCGCTTTGGATCTGACGATGACACGAAAAATGCTGTGCAGTCGTGGTTATCGAAACTGGCGGGAAGTTTCTTTGACGATGGTATGCAAAAACTGGTCACACGCTATGACAAGTGTTTGATCATTGGCGGAAACTATGTTGAAAAATAATTTAAGACATGGGTTTTCATGTACAAATAAAATTGGATTCGAAAAAATTGTTTTACTATTTTTTTTTTCAAAACGGAACCGAATATTCCCACTCTGTTACCCGGCTCGGTGAGCTTAGAGGTTTTATTCTCATGTTTTGATAAATTGTGCATTTTTTGCTTAAAAAGTGATTGCATTATGTGGTTTTTATGTTCCGGTTAAGGATTTTATGCCTTTAGTTAACTTGCATGCAATGGCTGTAGATTTATCAACAATTTAAAAGCTGTTGAAATTCCACTAAGCCTAACGATGCCGCCATTTGTCTGCATTTGAAACTCGGTAGAGAAGTATATTAAGTTAGTTTTGCACCTTCAAAGTCTTTTTGCCGAGTGGGACGTAAAGTAAATTTTCCGTTTTGTGTACCGAAACATCTGCCATTTTGTGGTTATCATACGTTGGCCGAATTGTTTGTTTTTGCTTAGAAACTCTAATTTAAATATAAAAGTATTTTTTAAAGTGTTTTAACTGTATCGGTTGTTTCATGTTTTTCTGTATTTAACAATTTTTAATGAAGATGTGTCGAGATTTTATGTACAACTAAATTAATTCAATGAGAAATATATATCTGCAATGAAATTCGAGGAAATAAGCTTAAATTAATTTAAGAAAAGGATGTGTATAGTTTAATAGGTCATAACATGGAACTTATGTATTGTCCACATCAAACTTTTTATAATTGCGTTGGTTTCTTGCCAAAATTATTTTCTGTAATCTACGTTTTTTCATTTTCAAATCTCTGAACTCCCAGATTCTTACTTAAGTAGTTTTCAGTGGTATTCTCAAACGATTCATCCCGTGGGCAACTCTTTAGTATTAGTAGTAGAGTTCATTATAACATTGTGCTCTATTACTTATTATATTTATCTCATTACGTTTATCTATTTTTTACTAGGTTTATCTGTTATTTTTGTTGCATCCAAGCAGATGTTTTCAACTCATTCCGTTCTGAATTGCTGTATATACAGAGGGTTTCTAATGAGGATGGTTGAATAACTGATCTTTACATTATTTATGGATATTGTGATGCTATTTTTGTTCACGAAGGTGATCATGGAGACCAGAATGTGTTAATTCGCAATACTGCTTGCCTTTCTTATGTTTCGTATGTTGACAGGATTGAAATCAATTCATGATATTTGGAATTGCACTCACATTTCCTTTTCCGCGAAAATGTTCCTGTTACAGCACGATGTCTACAGAGGCTGTTTGCTCGTTTTTAGACGATGTATATTGTATTCCCAAAACTAAATTACATAAAATTCTTGTGTTTTAAATGTTCTAGTTGACATCTCTTATTCTGAACTATCTCTCGACACCGCAATTTCCAGGATAATAAAGCCTTTGGAAGTGTCACAAGAGGTATTCTATCCCATTCCTCCCGAACAGCTTTCCAGAGTCCTGTTAGGGTTTTGGGACAACGTTTGGATAATGCAGTTTTTAAAAGTCCGAAAGCACAAAAATCCATAGGTGATACATCGGGAGATTTAGTAGGGATATCGGTGAAGGGTATGGCCTCGATACCAGTTTTCTGTTCCATTTCTTTTAGGAAATTTACAGTGGATTTTGATGTGTGATTGCTAGCTTTGTCCCGATGGAGTCTCACAGATGGATGGCACTATGAGTAAAGCGATGGTATTTCATTCAGAAAAATGGGCGATAAAATATGTTCCTGATAGTATTTGGAGTTAATCTTGACATCTTTTTGCACTCTCTTTATTTTTAACTTGCCATTATAAGAAAATCAGCAACAATCATGAATCCCTTAGAAAAACTTTCTTTCGATTCTTTGAATCATGTACTTAAATTTCTTTACCCTTTATGATCATAAATGGCTCTTCTTTTGTTACAATCATTTAAATACACCCACGCTTCATCTATTGTGACAATTGTTTTCCATTTTTCTTTGGATTTCTCATATAGAATTCTGCAGCATGTCCCGCGTCGAGCGATGTGCTTTGGAAGAAGACGATGCAGATTGCGTTTTTTGCTTTATTAAGATTTAAATCAATGTTAACGTTTTGTTTACAGTGGACACCGAGCATTTTAATGATTTTGCAACTATCCTTTGACTAGGGGAATTTTTGTTTAACATTAAACAACGTACCTGTGCAATAGTCGAAGATGTCCGTTTTTCCCTGGGATACTTGTTTGGAATTTTTCTCCTACTCGAGGCTCCAATTTGACGTTTTTTTCCTTTCTTGTTGATGATATTACCTATCGACGCTTTAAGTATCACAAAACCATGACTCTCACATAGTTTTTGGATAACGGAGTATGTATATTTCTCTTCGGAACGAGCGTCAATGTAGCCTTCGAACCACTGCTTTGTTAAATTCGCTATTTTGAAAAAAAAAAACAAATCTTCGAAGCCGCAGACGATAATTTTGACTTTTAAAAACATAGTACAATTGCAATTACTTCTTTTGCAGCAAACGAGTTTTTATTACCACTTACCAAAATCGTCTAAAAAATGTGCGAACAGCCTCTGTATATTATATTCTGAAGTGATCTGCTCTAAATCGAATGCTGCAGGGTCTGAGCTTAAGTTTGTTTTTAAAAATGTAGTTGACACTGTAGTAGTCACAGTTTCTATTTAGAGTGTTCTTTGGAGGCGCTGTTGAGTAATCCAGTTTTTATGTCATGGTATTATCCATAGAAAGCATAATATTTCCTGTACATGCATTCTATAACAAGCACCGGACACAGCAAGAGGGTACAGAAATCTACAACATTACCGTGAAATCAATATTGGAATTTTTCAGGAAACACGATATATTCTTGAAGGCAACTGCGCATATTCGAAGCTTCGATAAATATATTGCATGTAAATTAGTTCTACAACAACTGGAATTGCATTGTAGTAGAAGCATTAGGATTTTTTAGTCCAAAGAGGCTTTGCCTCTGAGGGACTATTGTTTTCGTTTTGCCATTTTGCGTCGAATCACTCTAAATGTCCGTTTCGCTCTTCTAATTCTTGCTACCAAATATTATCGCCCTTTATTATGTTTGAAGAAACTAAATAATGAAGGATCTGCATAAATGCATGTATGTTTCTCGCATTGTGATAAAACAACGGTACCTAGAGCTATCCAATTTTGAATGACGTAATCTCACTGCGAACATGGGCATCTGGAAGCCCAAATTTGAAATCTTGAATTTGTTTATTATCGATTTCATATTCTGTAAAAATTGTACCGAATGTTTTTGATTAACAAACTCAAGGATTTCAAAGCGAGTAAATAGCAACATTGTAAAAAAAATTATCTCCACTGCGTGAGACTGTGTATCGGAAATTCTGAAGATATCCTGAATTTTAAATTATTTTGCGATATTGTTCTTGAATTGAATTTTATGCTTTAAGTGAGAAGAACATGATATTTAATAAATAAAGGTAACACACAGAACGTTAAAAAAACGCCCCTTTGGACGTAATTTAAAATCTGAAATCTTTCAGAACTCATTTTTCGGAAGCAGAGAGACTTGAAAAATGATCAATGACCTCGCCGAGACTGAAACCTCGGTCCTTTCGAATAGGCGCCGAACGGGCTGCCCACTGCACCGTGAAGGCATGCTAAGAAGGCGCAAGAAATGCCTTAAAAGGGACAGTATGTATACTGTCCCTTTTAAACTGTGACTGGGGAGCCAACCGCCAAATCCTGGTGGTGGAGAATTATCATCCAACACCGTGTTTAGTTCGGACGCCAGTTGTAGAGACATTAAGTCATTTCGATGCTGGAGAAGTGAAAAATGAGCAACTCCTTTGTCGGGAATCGAACCATGGACCTCTCGGTTACGCGTCGAGCTTGCTGTCCACTACACCACGAAGGCATGCGTAGAAGGCAGGAGAAATACCTTTTATAGTTATCAAAAAATGCTGCGAAAGCCATGCTATTTTGGTATCTAAAGAAACAATAGATAATATTATCTCTACGAAAAGGAGGAGGGAAGGAAAATTTAAAAAAAAGTAAAGGTAAAAGTTATACTGTCATTTCTGCTGTGTTCGACTCTTACGCCGACGGCAAACACTACCTCTTGCTTCTTGGCCTAGACATAATTTTTACCTGATCTGACTGAGAAGAATGGGCAGAACTGAGCGTGATTTTATTTTTGCTGTTTATCACTTCTTGCTGCTCTATTAAAAACGCCAAAAACTTGATGAAGATCACCCTACCAATTATTATCACTTTCAGATAAAAATCAGTTGAGAACCTTTGTTCTTTTTCGGTAGAAATTTATGCATACTCTTAAAATCTGTGCGAGTCTGTCTGTCTGTTCGTTTGCAAAACCCTCTGGAACGGAAGGGAGTTGGAGTGTCCAGAGAGGTACCTCCATATTCCAAAAATTCGTGGAAATCCATTTCGATCATTTTCATCTTTGTGCGACTTTAGTCAGACCAAATATTAATTAAAAACTCTGAAAACCTCTGATTTTCGCACTGATTTTTGCGAGTGGCAACAGTCTAGAGCGCTGGAGATAAAATTGCTTTATTTCAAAAAGTGTTGCCATTGTTCGCTTTCAAATTGTAGAGCATGTTAATGAAAAATTTTAAGTTTAACAAAATTCGAGATAAAAATAGCGTTGTCAAACATTAAACATTTTTCTACTATACAGTCATATTCTGACGTTGAAGTAAGCATTCGAGAGCATGTAACGTCATCGTATGTCGAAACCTTTTTCTTTAATGTTAGTATTTTAAATAAATAGCTACTATTGGCAACTCTTTTTTTTTCCTTGTTAGGAAAGCTGTCACGGTATGTTACTGCCATATTAATTCTCTTATTAACGAAAACATTGTTATGTTACATTCAATTTAAATCATGTCATCATATATATATATATACACTCACGTTTGTGAAAATTGCAACACCATGAAGGACTTAGGCGACTGAGCTGAAATTTTCAGGAAATGCATAGTAGCGCATGATATGCAAATGATTAGAATTGCAAATCCGTAGCGCATGCGTATGCTGAGCAGCGCCCTCTGAACGGCTGATGGATCCGAATAAATAGACGGCTGTAGCGAGGCGTGTATGGTTATCGGTGGTTATCTGCTAGTGGTAAACGTTAACTCAATCTGTACTTATGCCTCGTCGACGAAAGAGAGCGAGATTTGAACAACTTACAGAGTTTGAACGAGGGAGAATCATCGGCCTTCGTGAAGCTGGATTGTCGTATCGTGCAGTAGCCTCTCGTGTGCAGCGTAACAGCAGCACAGTGATGCGCGTTTGGAAGCAGTGGACGGACGAGTGTCGGACAACTCGGAAATCCGGGAGTGGACCCCGAAATGTGACGTCAGCTCGCGATGATAGACACCTGGTCCGCATGGCGCGGACGGACCGTACAGCTTCCTCTAGACAATTGGCAGCACTGTGGTCAATAGCTACAGGTGTTTCATTGTGTGCTTCATCAATTCGTAGACGTCTGCTGCAGTGTGGACTGCGCGCACGGACTCCTTTATACAGGATCCCCCTAACGCACGACCATCGCCGCCTGCGGCTACAATGGGCCAATCAGCATAGAGACTGGCGTGCTGATTGGCAGCATGTCGTGTTTTCTGACGAATCCCGCTTTAATTTGTGGTACCATGATGGCCGCATTCGTGTCAGACGCTATGCCGGTGAACGCCACCTTCCGGAGTGCATTATCGAACGCCACAGTGGACGAACACCCGGAGTTATGGTCTGGGGCGCCATAGCATATCATAGACGATCTCAATTGCTACGAATTGTGGGCAATCTGAACAGCAACCGGTATATCCGTGAAGTTCTACAGCCCGAAGCTGTTCCCTTCCTTCAAAGCTTGCCAGGCGCTGTATTTCAACAGGACAATGCCCGCCCTCATACTGCTCGGATTGTTAAATCCTTCTTTGCAGCGCAGCAGGTACAGCTTCTTCCTTGGCCTGCGTGTTCCCCGGATATGTCGCCAATTGAACATGTGTGGGATGTCATTGGTCGGCGTCTTGCTCGTGATCCTCGTCCTGTTGCGTCTGCAGACGAACTTTGGGTACGCGTACAAACGATATGGAATGCTCTTCCTCAGTCAGACATTCAAACTTTGTTTGACTCCATGCCACGTCGTGTAGCAGCACTTATTGCGGCGCGTGGTGGCCACACAAAATACTGATTCTGATCTCTTGTTCTTGTTTGTTTGCTTTGAACATTTAATCATTTATTTGTACCACTACCACTCAACTGTGTATTAAATTGCATTCAATTATGACGATTCCTTCTTGGTGTTGCAATTTTCACAAACGTGAGTGTATATACATACACATATATATATATGTGTGTGTGTGTGTATTAACCAGAATTGTCAAAAGATTTTGTTTCACGGTTTGGAAACAAAATAATATTTAGAAACGGTTGTTGCTTAGAAAGAACGAACCGATTGAAATGTTCATTCAATGAACGTTTTCATTTCACGTATACATAGCATTTATAAACTTTGCTTTGGCCGCAGCCCGCTTATCTGGCGGCGGACTTACCACTAATGTGATTTTAATTTAGGCTTTATAAAGAAAAGTTTTACTTTAAAGTTATAGTTTATAAACGATATAAATTATCATTTAAGTTCTTAAAAGGTTAGTTTATGTTAATGTGCTATTCTACCAGCCTTGTCAGGACTGAGTGTTCGGTGCATATTCTTTGTCGTGACAGCTTAAAGTCCTGATCTGGAACAGGGAGCTGAATGCAGCTATGTTCTGTGGTAGAATGCTGTGATTCAGTGGTAGAAGAACTGCACTTGAAAGGGATTTAAAATCCTCTTTTATTAAATCACTATTATTTACAAACCACTTCCCAACTCGGGAGGGATACAGAAAGTAAAGACCACACTTGGGTCTAAAATGAACAATCAAATAATTTAAACTAAAACTAATTAGAAATTAAATAGTCGTTGCTCGCAGAGCTATAACGCGAGGTTGGCCTCTAAACTAAATGGTGCTTAGCAAGATTTACTAATACTGACGCACTTGGAATTATTTCAATAAGCAATCACGTAAAGCGCTATGGCTTAGAATTTAAATGCTAGCTAATCAGGCGAACGTCGAATAGAGTGATCGTGGTCTGACACTAAAAGCTCTCTCACACTGAGAGGTTTCTACCTTTCGTTTAAATAGTCGTTGGCTCCACTTCAAATTAGCATAAAGCTGAAAACGCGCGCTTCTTCTAACGGGAAGTTGAAAATGAGAAGGGATAGAAAGATTTAAATTAAAATAAAACTTTGTTAGTTTAACTAAAACCTTACAGCCTAATTTCCATTTCCCTTCCCGAAAGTAAATTTTTAGAGCGCGCTTTATTTAAATGGCGTAGAAGTAAAGAGTATTTAAAGAAAGGCTTTATAGAGTAAACCTACAGCGTGTTCTGCCTGCTTGAAGGCCACGCTACTAAATTTGATTCTGTCGGTTACTATTCTGTGGCACTGAGTTATACTTACTATTAGGCTTGTTTACGCCAACTTCGGTCACAGCCAACCCTTAGGCTATATTCAATTCCTTTAACTTTAGTTCATTCATTATTTTTGATTTATGTCGGAACAATTGAGTTCTGTAAGCACGAATTGGTGGCGACTTCTAAACTTTATTTAAGTTAAATAAAGAGATATTTACAACTTTTCCTCGTCTTTGTGGTACTTACAAGACACATAAAAAATTCACCAATTGCCTTTCAGAGTTGTGGTCTAATTTTATGCTACTTATGAAGGCCGGACCTTATAGAGCTAAGAACAAATCACGCATATTACAGATTAATAATAGAATGTTTTAAAGTATTTTTACAAAATATTCGGTGAAATTCGCTGATACTGTTCTAATTATTCCCTGATAGTTTCCTCTCTATCGAAAGGAAAAATTAGTTGCAAAAATACTGAGAGTGCAAAGTAAATAATATGAGTAATAAAGTTTAAATTCTTTTTTCACATTTTAAAGCTGGTAGCTCATTTATTGTAAAAAAGAAAGTAGGGGATGAATCAAAGAGCAATTACAGACATTATAATGCGACAGAGAGGTTTTATCTTACCGCACAAAGCAAAGAAGTCTTTTCTTATACTTAAATTGTAAAACCTCTTGTTTGTCTTAGGACTCTTCAACGAGCTACCTGGCTAGAAACGATTGGATTATACCACTTTAGCTTTTAAAATTCGATATTCACCAAACAGCCTCAAGCAACAAAAGCACTTAGTGTACATGCTCGGTTATTGTGTTAATTATCGAATTTATGAAAGCGTGTCCTGAGCTAAACATAAAGGGGAAATTTTTTTTCTTTCCTGTTTTGTATTTTTTATCCTGCATCTGATTGTTGTTCACTTTTCTTTTATCCTAGAAATGTCCAATTAATTTCTGCATTTGAAAGACAATCGTATTAGCTGTCGCTATTTTAGTTGAGCGTTATTTTGAAAGGTATGTCGCCTTTTCATGCCAAAAAAGGATAAAGAAATGAATGGCGTTATTTTCTGTTTGCTTCCTTTAATGATTTATATATTTGCCTTTAATTTTTCATGCTGTCTTATAATTAATGCCTCTACAAGGAAACTAAATCTTTGGTTTGAGTTTTTCTAAGCAGGATATCTCTAGGTGTCAATTTGTTCGCATGTATTTTTCTGGGGTAATTAACATTTTTTTTAAGTTCCTTCTAAACTGCAGCAATTGCTCAGATAAAAAAGCCGTGACATTTAAACCGCTTGATGGAGAATCTGTTATATTTTTATATTTGCATTTGCGTTTTGGGTAATTAAATCGCTATGCGTAATGTTTTATGTGCTCCATTTTCTACTAGTCCGTGAAATTTAATTTTTATTCAATTGTAGCTTAAATGAGCGTGTTGGAAATGGAATGTTTTAGATTTTATGTATGAAACATAATTTGAACAAGTTACTATAACAAAAAAAAATCTTCCTTACAAAAAAAACACTTTTAAGTATGTGAAGCACCTCATAATCAATTCCTGTGTTTAAATATTATTTCCGCAATTAGTAAGTTCAAATATAAATAAAATTGTTACTTACAATCGGCTTTGATACAGGCTGATGAATAAGAATATTAAAACGTAGTAAGTACGTATTGGGTTAGAAGTCTATTAACCAAATGAAATATTTATTTGTAATTTTGTAGAGACATTGTAAGGTTTTAGTTTTAACTAACAAAGTTTTACGTTAATTTCTCTTTCCTGTAAGCTCTTATTTAAACTTCTCGTTAGAATGAGCGCGCGTTTCAGCTTTATGCTAATTTGAGGTGGAGCCAAGTTTTGTATTTAAAAGGTTAGCGAGAGAGTTTTTAGTCTCAGATCACTTCGGCTCTGTTGGACGTCCACCTGACTAGCTAGTATTTAAGCCTTAGCGCTGTTACTCTAATACTTATTGAAGTAATATAAGTGCGTTAGTATTAGCTAAATCTCGCTACGCACCATTGATCGTTTAGCATAGAGGCCAACCTCGCGTTTATAGCTCTGAGAGCAACGACTTCTTAATTTTCTACTTAACATTATTTTAAATTATTTGATTGTTCAGTTTAGCCCCAAGTGGGATCATTATTTTCTGTTGTCCCTTCCGAGTTGGGAAGTGGCTGTAAATAGTGGTTTAATAAAAGGGTAACTTTAAACCCCCTCTTACGTGCAGTTATATTACCAAATGTTACCACAGTTATTCTACCACAGAACATAGCTGCATTCAGCTCCCTGTTCGAGATCAGGACTTCAACACTATCACGACCATGTTCGCCAAAAGTATGCGCAGAACACTCAATTCTGACAACATTAGGCACCCTTTTGAAAGCAAGACAAATAAAAATGAGCAATGGCTTCTCCAGACCTCTCGAATACGCGTCGAGCGTGCTAACCACTACAGCACGAAGGCATGCGAAGAGTACGGGAAAAATACATACCTCCTTTTTTAAAGGGCGACTGGGGATTAGGGGAACCAATCGCCAAATCCCAGTGGTGGAGAATCATCATCCACCATCAGTTTTAGTTCGGGCGCCACCTGTAGAGAAGTTAGGTATTTTGTTTTAAACAGGAGAAGAGAAATGATCATGCTCTCGCCTGGAATCGAACCACGGACCGCTCGAATACGCTCCGAGTGTACTGACCGCTACACCACGAAGTCACGCAAAGAAGGCAGGAGAAATACCTTAGAATTTTTCATATCCTTTTTATACAGTATAAAGGAAGTTTCACAAAATCGGTTAAGAACTTTCAGAAGAGAGAAAGTACACCTAGACGATGGAAAATCACATAGCAATGCATGGTCGGAAACACTTTCCTGGAGCAGTAGGGGCAACACAAAACACAAGAATGGAAAGGTATGAACTGAGTGAGCAAACATGTTTATTATGCTTCGTGCAGCAGAAACCAAGAAATAAGAACAAAAACAGAGAAGTATTTACATCAAACAAGCTGTTCGAAATTACGACACCGGACAATGATGCAGGCCTCGCATTTCTGGCTCATGGAAGATCTGATGCTCTGGAAAATACCGAGCTTTTCCAGAGCATCAGATCCGGACTTCCTCAACAGTGCTATGATGCTTGCAACAAGTTTCTGAACACTGTTTCTTACTCTAGTATCTTGACGTACCCCAGAGAAAGTAGTTAGTGCAAGACTTTCTTGTGTTATCACTACCGCTCCGGGAAAGCGTTTCCGACCACGTATTGCTATGTGATTTTCAATAGTCTCCGTGTACAGATTCTCGCCTGAATGTTTGATACGGATATGCTGAAATACCCTTTATATATTTGTGAGTATTATACGTATAAAAGTGAGAATAATGTGGGTAATGGTGTTGTTGCTTATACTCACTTGTCTGACGAAATCAGCGAAATTCCTCGTGGCAAGGAGCACAAGATTACGCCTGTCGTTGGCCTTGAATACCTAACAGGTGACAAAGCGATTTGATTTAATTCCGCTCCCACAGCACAGCGGGGAGGACGGGTCCGAGGGTCTCCCAAAATCTGAAAAGTCATTGATTAGCTTGCAGCTACGGGTCAAGATACATGCGACCCTGCATAATCCCTCAACGTTTGCCACTAACAGAACTCAACGTTACAATGTGCTGTCAACATGCCACCGCGCTTGGCGCGTTCACACATTCAGCAACCTCTGCGCTCCACAAATACATATTCGCCAGGACCTCTCCGCGTCCCCCATATCAATGCCTAGCAATCACATGCTAATCCCACACTATGGCCCCTCGTGTGTAAACACACCCCACAATGTACCTAATATCGAGTCACTGCGGCCTAATACGTACCTAACACGTGGTCTATGTGTATTTATGTATTTTTAAGTGTGTTTTATGTGTCTTTAGTTTTCAGTGTTAATCAAGTGCATCTTTGTGTATTTTATGCGTGTTTCTGCATATTTCTTTGCGTTTCAATATACTATTTTGTGCTTAGCTCTGAAGCCCTCATCTGTAAATCCGTCCCATAAGCCTCATAATTGTAATCAATCAAGCAATGTCAAATAAGACGCCTCTGTTTGGACATAAAAACTCCTTTTGCGCTTTCAATAAACTCCCGGTGTGGCCTCTTGAGGCCCCATGGAGTTCTTGCCACTAGGTAGTGGAAGGCAAGGGGCACATGCCTGTTTATGTCTAGTCGTCTTCCGTCACCTACCTACTCCTCTCCTTTTCACCAAACTACTTAAGAGGACTTTCAGCTCACCGCATATTTAGAGTGCCGCCCTGCCTCACCGACACTATACATTTACAAACCTCCACGCCTTCTCCGGGATTCGAGCCCGAGACCCTTCGGCACGGCAATCAGCGACTCTAACCGCTATAGTGCTTGTGTGGCAAATGTGGCTAATAATAATCCGAAGAGAATCAGTACATTAAGAAACGAATTAAGTTGCTAAAAAACTGATCTCTGCTAAACATTGATATTTCCTTAATCTAATTAAATGCTTCCACAAAAATGTTACAACGTTTTGATACAGTATCCGAATATAATAAATAAATAATCGCTCATCCTTATAAGCATCCTCCTAGACTGAGATATAAAACATGAAGTTGATAAAAATAAGATGGGAAGCGAAACACTTTGCGAAACTTACCAAGAGAAAATAAAGGACACCAGTATTATTTCAGCCACTTCTTTATAGAAGAAAGTGGTACTTTGCTGATAAAGTGTTTAAAACGTCTTGTCTGGCTGCAAGCTCAGAGAATATATAATTGGATATGTTTGGGAGAGTCAGTCTGGTCCCTAGCGCCCAATAGTGGGCGATTTAAGCTTGAATGTTGGGCGGAAAAGGCTTTTGCCCATCCGACGATAAAAGCCCCTTGTCTCTCGTGCAGCTCTCTCCTGTTTTCATATATTCATAAGACTGTGCCATTTCTCTTAGATGTTGTTTTGTGACTGCAACGCGAATAAAGGGATTATCACATCTTAACAAAGCGTGAGGCTAAGACAATTTTTTCCGAGAAGCGATTTTATCCTTTCCCTAATGTTGCAAGTTTCATATCCGAAATAGTTTCGCTGGAACCGATGTCCCGGCTGACTACGCGAGTCAAATTTTCTGTCCTTTATGAACAAAAGCAAAATATAAATAAATGGATAAATTTAGCTATGTATATTGTTACTTACCCTCCACGTAACAAAAATTATTTTGCAATAAACTAAACTAAATTACTGCGAAACCGGTGGGCGGTAGGGAAATTTTACTACCTACAACGTGGGCGGTAGGTGCAATATTATAGAAATATTCAACTAGGACTATAAACAATTAAAAATTAAGTTTTAAATATCAATGGATTTCCTGAACAACTAGTAGATCGAATTTTAAACTAGCTACGTAAATTTTATAGCTAAATTGAGTGAACGTGTACTGATTTGAAACATTACATTTATGTAATGTGGAATTTCCTCTTTAACAACACCAATTTCGTTTCGCTGTAATCATAAGAACACCTATGCAAACGAGCATCTTGGAAAAATATTCCCAACGGATAAAATGGATTACGATATGTTAAGAGTTCCAAGCACTACATCATGTTTTCTACACATTATGAATTTAATTCTGTAAATAATTTAATTCAATTTTGATTAAAATATATGTATGTTAGAAAAATATACATTAAAGTACTGAATCAAAAGGAATAAAGATTCATATTAGATAAGATGCAAGAAAGTTGATTCATTACCTAATGTATTGTCTCACCCGAGTTCATAAGGTATTTTCTGCCACCTTTCCGCTTGCCTTGGTGGTGTAACTCGCAGCATACTCGACGTTTGTTCGAGAGATCTAATGTTGAAGTCCCGCCGAGGGCACTGCATATTTTCACGCCTCTTGCTTCGCAAAAAACCTGATGTTTTCGCAGTGGCGCCCGAACTAAAAGGTGGCGGACGATAATTCGTCACCACCAAGATTTGGGCAATTAGATCCCTCAATCCCTACTCGCCCTTTAAAAGGGGGAGTATATGAGGTATTTTTCTCCCTCCTTTCCGCATGCCTTCGTGGTTTAAAAGGAAGCATACGCAACAAGTATGTCGAGAGGTCCAGGGTTCGAGTCTCGGAGAAGGCACTGCACATTTTTCACATCTCCAGCTTTAGATCAACCTAATAACTCTATAAGTTAATATTGCAAACAGCAAGTTATATTTTACAACCTATATCTTATGCATAGCAAAATATATTTTTCAACCAAAGCATGTTACCTTTAGCGTTAAATGTTTTTTTTAATTGAAAATTTTAAATTCCTTTCGCACAACATAGTATTACACAAGGCTTATAAAGGTAAGTATAAAAAACAAACAAATACAATAACACAACACAAAATAAATAAACTTACAAATTCACAGAGGACACGTACGAGATAAATTTACAGAAGAAAGAGAAAACCATTTTATGTTGGACAAATACATGAAGAGGGGGAGGAAATGTAATATTCACAGATTTTAACCTAGAAATGAGTTCTTTTCGTCCTTCCTTGAGCTTTGAACAATAGAACAACAAATGTTCGACATTTTGTACTCCCCCGAAACTGCATGAACACAAGCCTGTACTAGATAATCTAAATCTCTTCAGATAAGAATTGAATTTACCATGTCCAGTTAGGAATTGAGTAATTTCAAAATTACAGAAAACGTGTTTATTATTTAATCTGTGGGGAATGGAAGGAAAATATAGTTTAGTCAAGGAGGCAGTAGTAGAATTCCTGTAAGTTCATTCCACTTGAGTATTGTATCATCCCTACTTTTGTTCTTGAAAAATGACTTAAGCAGTTTCATTGGAATATTTACTTGAAGATTTGTAGCCTGTTTTGCCAACCAATCAGCCCTTTCATTTCCTAGATTGCCAGTGTGGCCACGTACACGAGAAAAGATAACATCAACAACTTTATTATTAAGGTCTTTAAGAAGGGCATGAGAAGTGACAATTAATTTGTTACATGAGAAGATATTCCTAAGAGAATATAAGGATGAAAGAGAATCAGTGCGAATAAGAAATTTAGCACTTGACGAACACTTGTCAGATATCCATTTAATGGACTCACTAATGCACAGTAATTCGGCTTGGAAAACACTGCATTCATTGGGAATACTAAAGAGTTTGTATTCCAGTTCAAAACCATGATGGAAAACGACATAAGCTAATCCAACTCGATTATTAATTTTACTGCCATCTGTATAACACACAACAGGGAAATTATCATCAATGGAATTGTCATCAATGATAATTTGAATTGGCAAACGATCGGCAGGATGAGGAAGATCTTCAAACACCACTTTGGTATCGGACATAAATTTGCTGATGGTATCTTTAAACTTTTTATCATTTAAAATATGAAGGTCAATCGGAGGAAATCCTGAAATTACGAAACAGGCTTCATAGCTTGTTCTGTAGCCACGTACAACTCTTAGTAAAATTCTTCTTTGAATTCTGCGCAGTATACGGGAATTAATCTTCTTTTCTAAAGCTGTTCCCCACACTCTAGATGCATAGCAAATAAGGGAGACAATACCCTGCTTATAAATCATATCAATAACATTGGATTTTAAACCAAAAGTATTGCAAGAGACACTGTTAAGTTTTTGCATAAAAATTATCCTCAACATTATTCATTAATATTGCCATTTAATGCATATAATAAATCGTTGTAATGAGTAATATTTAATCGTTCGTACCTTTGCTTCAAACCTGTACTGTATCATCTAGACTGCAGTCTACAGAAACTGCAAATAATTGGCAATATCCATTTTAAGCTAATTTTTAAACCCAAATAATGTGTTCAGTTATCATTAAAGGCATTTTGTCCCTTCTTCCAGTATGCCTTCGTGGTGTAACGGTAGCACACTAGGCGCGTTTTCGACAGATCCAAGTTCGATTCCCTGCGAGGGCATTGCTTATTTTTCATGTCTCCTGCTTCGAAACAACCTAATGACTCTACAGCCATGTCTTTGTTAAAAACCTGTGTCCCCATTGTCAAACCTCCCTTGCATTTGGCACTTTCAGACTTGCATCATCAGACTTTAATATGTCTCTGCCTTCTAATTCAGACGCTGTGCAAACTGATGAAAGTGATATATATATATAGCGTTGTCATGATTACAGTGATAAAGTATATACTTATAAGGTATTTCTCCCATCTTCTTTGCATGCCTTCGTGGTGTAGTGGTCTGCATGCTCGACGCGTAACCGAGAGGTCCGTGGTTCGATTCCCGGCGAAGGCGCTGCACATTTTTCATGTTTCCTGCTTCGTAAAAATGTTTCTACATACTGATGAAAGTGATATAAAGTGATGAAAGTGATATAGCGATGAAAGAGATGAACACATCAAAATCAAACTGAGGAAAGTGATATATATATATAGTGTTGTTAAGATTATAGTGATAAAGTATATACTGAGGAAAGTGATATAAGGTGGCGAAAGTGATATAAAATAATGAAGTGATATAGTGATGAAAGAGATGAACACATCAAAATCATGTAGAGACATTAGGTTATTACGAAGCAGGAGACATGAAAAATGAGCAACGCCTTCGTCGAGAATCGAACCACGGACCTCTCGGTTACGCGTCGAGCATGCAGAGCACTACACCACGAAGGCATGCGAAGAAGGCGGGAGAAATATCTTATAATCAAACTGATGAAAGTGGTATACATATAGTGTTGTCATGATTATAGTGATAAAGTATATACTGATGAAAGTGATGAAAGTGATATAGTGATCAAAGAGATGAACACATCAAAATCAAAGTGATGAAAGTAATATATATATATATATATAGCGTTGTCATGATTATAGTGATAAAGTATGTACTGATGAAAGTGATATAGTGATGAAAGAGATGAACACATCAAAATCAAACTGATGAAAGTGATATATATATATATATATAGTGTTGTCATGATTATAGTGATAAAGTATATACTGATGAAAGTGATATAAAGTGATGAAAGTGATATAGTGATGAAAGAGATGAACATATAAAAATCAAGATGTAACGAATACACTATGTGGTCAAATCAAGATGTAATGAAACACTATGTGGTCATTCGGATACCCAGATGAACGGAATCGGAGAGTCCTGAGACAAATACGAGGGTAAGTTGAAAAATAAGTTTTCCCTGTCGACTGTGGTCAGAGTTGTGTATCAAAGTCAAAAATAGAATGAGACATTAAAGATATGACATACCTTTATTTTATTATTCTCGTACGAGTACGTTCAGACATTTGTCATATCGCTTGATAAGCTTCAAAAAGTCCTCCAAGAAAAATTCAGGGCTTTGCATATGGCATAGCGAGTTCAAAACATCATCCACGACATTCTTCGATACAGAAAAGTGTCAGCACGATGGGTGCCCCGACAATTGACCTCGACACGCAAGGAACAACGCATGGGGGTCAGCATGGAACATCTCGTACGTTACCATGAAGATGGCAATGACTTTCTGTTTCGGATTGTGACAGGGGATGAAACGTGGGTCCACCATTTCACGCCAGAATCGAAGGCCGCATCTATGGAGTGGAAACATCCGTCATCACCTGTCCGAAAGAAGTTCAAGACAACTCCCTCTGCAGGTAAAGTGCTCCTCACAGTTTTCTAGGATGCCCAAGGAGTTTTGTTGCTGGACATTTTGGAGGTTGGAACCATCAATGCTACGCGCTACTGTGACACCCTGTCAAAAGTGAAAGAGGCGATTCGGAAAAAGCGGCCTGGCCCTCTCACATCTGGCGTTCTGCTGTTAGATGACAATGCCAGACCACATTCGGCGACGGCAACGCAAAACCATATTGCAACTCTTGGTTGGGAGCGCCTACACCATCCGCCATACAGTCCTGATCTCGCACCAAGCGACTTCCATCTGTTTCCGGCTTTGAAGAAAAATCTCGAGGGAAGGCGCTTTGGAAGCAATATTGAAGTGAAACAAGCCGTTCAACGCTTCTTCCATATGCAAAGCGCTGATTTTTTCCTGGAGGGCTTTTTGAAGCTTATGAAGCGATATGACAAATGTCTCAATGTACTTGGTACCCATGTGGAAAAATAAAGGTATGTCATACCTTTAATGTCTCATTCTATTTTTTGACTTTCATACACAACTCTGACCACAGTCGACAGGGGAAACTTATTTTTCAACTTACCCTCGTATTAATATTATGTTTGTCCCCTTTTTGCACCCTTGACAGCCTGCACACGCCTGGGGAGACTTTCCGCCAGTTTTTGATAGGTGGCTATAGGAATTGACTTTCAGGCGTCCATCACGGCTCAAGTGAGTGCTGGCAGTGAGGATGGTCGATTTGGCTGGCTACGTAATCTTCGTTCTAGCAATTAGTTTCAGAGGTATTCTGTGGGATTTAGATCGGGTTTCTGACAAGGCTAATCCAGTTTTTGAACACCCATTTCGTCAAACCATGTCTGTGCGAGTCTCGATGTTATCCTGCAATCCTTAGTTTTTGCATAATTTTGGATTCTTTTTTCTATATAAGTAAGATGTGAATAAATTAAGTATATTAATAACTCAAAGCGAAATATACTCGTAATTAGATGTCAGTTCTTATAACATTTTAGCTGGCACCCTAAGTTGCCTATGTTGCCTACGCTTGCGCTCTTTCTCTATATATGCATATATATATATATCTGAGGTATACGTAAGATGATATTTTATTGGTTGTACTGTAGACTCATTAGGTTATTCTGAAGCGGCAGAGATGAAAAATGAGCAATGTTCTCTTCAGGACTCGAACTTAGCTCTCTCGAATTCAGCCAAGTGTGCTAACCGTTGCACCACGAAGGCATGCTGAAAGAAGGGAGAAAATATCTCATACTTCTAAATCATAAGTAGAATAGAATAGAGAGAACTGTTTTCTTTAAGTTGACATAAAATTTCAATATCATAATTAAAAGAGAAAATCATAACGTTTTCTAAGGAATATAGTAGTAAATCCCTAGCAAGCAAAATAAACTTCTGATAAATCACTCCTTTTTCAGGTATATGCGAAATATTATTCATCTTTTCAATGAAAAGACTTCATTTCTAAAGACTCCGTAAGGAGCCAAATTATCGAGCTTATTAACAAACTATTGTATGGAGTAAACCTCTTTAACCTGCGACAGCCAAAACTTTGAGAAAGTTTGTTCCTTTTTTTATGCCAAGCAATTAGCGTAGGCAGACTGCTAAAATGTTTCTTTTACAGGGAAACTGGTTTTAAACTTTAGGTTGCATTCTTTGGACGCTGATCTTGATCTAATGCTAAATAATAGCTGTTGACTGATTGAAACATATAAGGTTGGCGTCTTCCCAAATGGTAAAAAAAAAAATAAATGAGTGCGCCCTCCCTGTTTAGTGTTAGAACTAGTAAAAAATTGTTTTAAGCATTTGTTTGTTCGAAAGAGCTAGACGTGTTTCATCAGTGGTATGATTTGGGATAAACACACAGGGTGAATCTGAACAAGGGGTCACAATTTTACGTTCAAACAGAACGCAGCTATATGAGCAATATTCGTAATAGAGTGTATCGTCGGAACGCAAACGGTGAGAGCATAAAAGGCAGTTTCTTACGGAAACATTTGAAGAATTAACACAAGAATGATTGGAGGTACTTCAAAAACCATTTTGTGAACAGGAATGTAATTGATGTACATGTTCAGAGAAATTGTTAAAAAGACCTTCCACTCTATAATATAGGCTTCACACTTCCGCGATAGAGACTGACACAGATTTGCGAAGACAACAGATCTTTCCCGAATATCTCCAGCGAATACGGCGAACCTGGTGACTAGATCCATATTGGTTTCAATGCGGCACTCTTAGATGAGGCTTTTCATATCGCTACACAGGAAAAAGTCCAAACACGAGAGATCCGGTGATCTTGGTGGCCAAGCTATGGGACCACCTCGACCAATCCATCGCCCTGGAAATTTCGAGATTCGCGATAGACTCAAAACAGATTTCATGTGTAAACATATTTGCTCATTTTTATAGATTGAACTGAGTGCTGACAAAATTGCAAAGCCAATCAATCATCAGAGAGGAAAAATCCGTAGGAAATGATGCTCAGCACGTTAATATCATATAAGTAATAATCTTCTAATGTTCCCGGTTTTTCCTATGCGACTTTTTCTTTTTCTATTGTCTTGAATTTATCGGCCCGCGACGCTGAACATTAAAAATCAATTATTTCTAAACTAAAGGCCACCAGGGACCGAACATTAAAGTCGCTGAACACTGGTAGTTCGTCCGAGGTTCGAATCACGGGAACGGGCGGGAATGTTTTCGTGTTTTCTCCCATGCGTATCTGGTAAATGAGTAGGTTTCCCTTAGAGAGTCTTCCACGAAAGCATTGATACCCTTAGAATTAGCCCTCGAGGCTTTGCAGTCATCACATAAACCAAACCAATTTCTAAACTAAAATTGTCGACTTAAGATATTCAAATACTGCAAATCTGAAATATTTTTCCTATCTCTTCGGGATTTATTATAAAATTAAACATTTCACTGCGCTTCTTATAAAATTTCAAATTAATTTTTGATGCACAAAACCGAACATTCAAACTTATCAAGATTGCTGCCATCGATATTTTCTATTCCTTGCTGTTCCTTTAACAAGGGGAATAATTATTTTGTTTTTATATGTGTTTTTCAAGTAATGTTAATTTCCAACAAAAACTCTTCATTTCCTAGTACATTTCAAATATTATGTGGATATTTTATACTTGCAGAAATCATTATAACTATGTCTGTTAAGAACAAAAACCTTAAAATCCATTCTTCATCATTAAATCCGAGATCTTGTTCCCGATTTCGTAAAGAAATATTTGTATCTCATTAAAACACTCTATAAATACATAAGGGGCGCTCAAATGAAAGTGATTTGAGATGTGCATCCAAGAGATGCATAGCAACAGAAATAAGACAGCTAAATAGATAGAAACAGCAATATTTATTGATTGAAATGCATAAAATGTTTGTTAAATAAACCAACCATTGAGTAAAATCAGACGTCCCATTGCTTGGGAAGGTTACGTATTCTGTCCGGGAAGCGTAATGGCAGACTGCACATTCAGTTGAACAATGTTAAACGACTTACGCACACTGCGCATGCCCAGAAGAGAATTAGGCTCAATCACGACTTTGGCGTAATTTTAAAAGAAGATAAATATGGTATAGGGTTGATATTCTGTTATCTGGACGTAAACAGTTCGGGATTTAAAAACTTGTTAGGACGTATGTTGCTTCATTAATTAGAGTGTAAATATCGATTGTAAACTCCCCTAATTTTCGTTTAAGAAGGATTACAAAACAGGAAACAATTACATGATGTTGTTTATTGATTGTTATGTATTGTTTATTGTTGTGTTACGGTTTCGTAATAGATTGAATGCATGCAGGTCCGATGATAGGTTGCTAAAATTTATTTTATCGTAAGAAACACTTCAGAGTTCTGGAGCTTTCCACAGAAATGCCCGTACAGGTGTTCACAGTAACACAGATTACAATCAGTAGTTAGACTTCAAACTATTAACCCTTTTAGTACCGAACGACGATATATCGTCGGTACTTGGAGGTACTATACAACGGTACTATACAACGGGACCCGGGATAGTTTCTGTGGACCGTAATCGCAATCTTTATGATATTTATGATAGTTATCGGAGTATTCAAGTGGCATGCGTGCATCGACTGCGTCCCGTTTCTATCTTATCGCTCTAACATATACAGACCCGCGGCACTAATCAGCATAAAATATAACAAAAGGTTAAATTTAATAACCATTTTTTCACTTGTGTTGCATCGAATATGAACCATTTTAACATTTTATAAAGTTATTTTGAAACACAGATCTCTTGTGATGAGTACAATAAGGCCCCAACAAAGGCGCAACGATATATCGTCGTTGGTATTTTTGGCAAGTGCACCGAACGATGATATATCGTCGTTCGGTACTAAAAGGGTTAAGAACGATTTGGTGATTTTGGTGACTAGCCAAATTAGCAAGATAGCCATTTACTCAATGTTAAATTGACTTACCCTGTGTTCTTACATTTCCGACAAGCTTCGTCCTTTAAATTTTCATGTTACATAATACAAAAGAAATCCAAGAATTTCACATATAATTTCACGAAAATTATCTATGTACAAAATTCGTAACAAAACATCAACCAGTTCATTGCTGCGTTTTAACTCGGCTAAATTCGGTTAACACGGTTTAACTCGTTGCACAAGAAACGGAAACACATATTTATTGCTTGAAAGTGAGGCTACAGGCTTGGATACATGCTGTTTCGTGATTGGTTGCTTCAAAAAACCAGTAGGTAAAATAGGCAAACAGGAAGAAAGACGTTCCCCGAAAAAAACGAGTTAACTCGGGAGCGGCATACTGGTGCCAATTTCTCATCCCGAGTTAACTCAGCAGCGGCACTGAACGGGTTAAAACGATAATAGTCAGCTGTGAATTTTATTTTCCATTAGTTTTGCTAGTCCAACAGTTTTACCTCTTATACCTGAAGCATCATCAATGGTTATGAACAGCAATTTATTTTTTAAATCCAAATATTTCCACACTTTTTCAAATCAATCCTCTGGCTATATATAGCAAAATTTTCTCATTTCGCCATTTTCGCAGGCATGTGTTTTTCTTCCTTTATGGAGGAGCGCGTCCCGCCTTTTCAGCGTTTAACGAGTGAAATAAATTATATGCAGTATTAGACGTTTAATTTAGGTTTTGACCAACAGATGTCATTAGTTATGCACTAAATTGCAGAATTTGAAGGTACTTGGTATTTATCGCTCTAACTTCACTATGTTTGCCGCCTTTTTCTAATTAGAAATGGCTGCTAGAAAACGTTCAGCGAGTGATGAAAGAAAGATGCAAATGGAAAAAAAAAGATGAAAAGAAAGATGCAAAAAAAGGGCATAAATGGAAAAAAAAATTTGCAAAGAAACACGAATCTGATGCAAAGTCTGTGATGTTGGATTGCCTTGAACCTTGTTTCGAACTCTATCGTACTATACTACATTTCAAAAGTATTTTTCCTCAGTGCAATATATTTTAAGTTTTGTACATTTTACTTTTTTATTTTATGTAATAAATAGAAAGTAATTGAAATTTATTAATTTCTTTGGTGATAACATCCGAAACTGGTTTTTCTGACAACATAGTTTCTCATGATAAAAATCTGCATAAAAATCTTTTCTAGAACGAAAAAATGCATACTTCGAACGAAAAAATACTAGTTCTCCAATATATATAGATTTAAAACATGCAAGAAAAAATAAATATGCAATGTGTGAAGCGATTTCGGTCCTCAAATTGAGCAGTCAGAGGGTTAATTAAGATCTTCTATTCGACGAAATTAGTAAGCTCTTGATGAAAAATGTGACTGGCTTTGGTCGTGTAATACATAGAAGGAAAAGCGTAAAGTTCATAATTTTTTAACTATTTATTGCTGCGTATCTAATAACTATCTCAAGCGTGACCACTTATGGGTACTTTCATCAAGGCCCAAATCTTCAATGCGATGCTGAGCTGTTCTGGCTGAAAATGGCATTACTTTGTCTCAATGATTCGTTTTTTATCTGCAAAGTCATTAACTCGCGGGAAAGCGCGTGGGGTGTATCATACTCCAAGTCTACAAAAAGTGGAATATTAATAACTTGTGATACTGAAATTCTGTACTACATTCAGTAGCTGAGTTTCTAGTACTGAGTGACTTTCAGAACAGCTTTTCCGTAGCCTGTGTGTTTCAGAAAAAGATTTATTGGTATTTTATTGCATCTGGGGTGTGACACACCCCGCGCTCCTCTCCACGTAAGTGTTTTTCTGAACGAATATTTATTTAAAAAAATTTATTTCTGGAGTGTACGAGTAAATATTTCTACTCGCTCGCAATTTTAAAGTATTTGAAATTCAGTTTTAATAGATTTCTAAGCGCATTATGGGAAAAAAATGACTCCCTATGAATTGGAAATGCAGCGGCTGTGAAACTGATTAGAAATATTTTAAAGTGAAGAAGATTACATTTCGGAAACTGAAAATGAAAATAGGAATATTTTCTACACTGTTCGGTTTCGGAAAAGATAAAAGATTAATTTCTTATGTTCCTAAAAAAAGGAAAATCTCTTTTTGTGCTTTTAGCATTGTATAACAATCATGCTATCGTTGACACTACTGGAGAAAAGAAAACGCCCGAAATTATATACTTTTATAATACCACTAAGGAAGCACTGGCTATTGTGGATGAAATGGTAGAAAGTTATTCAATTGCCAGAATAACGAGGAAGTGGTCAATGGTCATTTTCCTTTCTGCACTGAATGTTGATGCAATAAATGCTCGAATTATATTACTTTCGACTGCTAATCCACTAAGCAGATACAGAAGCAAATGTCTGTTTTTGAGGGACGTAGCATTACAATTAATAAATAAATATATTAAACAACGATCAGAGGTTGACACTTTACCGAGAAACTTACGTACTGCAAGCAAATGAAGAGCAGAAGTTTCGAGAAGTAATTCCAACGAATATACGAAATTCGAAGCAACTAGGTAAAAAAGATTGCGATGAATGCCCTAACGCCAAGGACAGAAGGCCGCGAATGCTATATTTAAAATATGAAAACCTTCTGTGCTAGGAACACGTGAATGAATTTTGTTCAAAGTGTGAACAAATAAAATAAGTTGCATCGTGTATTAAGGATGCAATAAAACTTAGAGGTATGATGTTTATTTTATTATTTTCATTTATCTTAATTTTAACTATCTGTAAGCTTATTTTGGAAATTAATTTTTTGTAATCCATGGCTTATCCGCGTATTATAAAAGAAAAACAGTTTAAAACCAAATAAAACTGTGTTTTAAACATTGGAGTATGTGATACCCCATGCGCCCACTCTAGTAACTTCTTTTTATTCGCCTTCCGCCGGATTAAAAAAGTGTTGGGAACAATTTTTGAATTTTCAAAATACGCCGAATATAAATAAATGGTTTTACTTTGGGGCCCACACTAAGAACTGTATCAATGTTGGCAGGTGTAGCGCAATTGTGGCTGGGAACGAAACTCTGTAAACCGCTCACGACTAGTATGAGTATCATTTCTATTCTGTGATTCTGGTTTTGATAGATTTATTTGTGTAAACAAACTGAAAATCACTGCTCTTTAATCACCGGCGTGTTTGTTTATTTTGATAGGAATTTCGCTCCATTTTTATTCGTTGCCTTTTTCGTTATTAGTTCGAATGTGAAGAAATACACCCAGCTCAATTTTGTTTTTGATAGGAGAATTTGGAAAAAGCGTCTAGCTGACTATAGCGGGTGTAACGTCGCCGAACTTCCGTGATAAAAAACTTCAGACCAGTTGTCCATTTTTATATTTATTTTAAAACTTAACATAGACTTTCTTGGTTAATTAAAAAGTAACTTTACAGCATTATTGCAGAAGGGGAAAGATATCAGCTTTCCCAATGCACGATGCATCTTACTTACTCGGTACATGGTCGGCGAAAAAAGCCGTCATTGTCTTATGTATCGGTTATCGTTTTGAATTATTCCACACAGAGCAGAATTATCAAATTGGAATTTAATTACCTACAGATAGTTGTTGCTTAATTTTTCTTTTACATTTCATATTTGCAGTTTTGTTTTCATGTGTATAGTATTCGTTTTCATGCTTATAGTTATAATTTTAGTATTTCGAATGTTTCACTTAGTTCTATTAATATTCTTTATATTAATACATATTAATAATTAGTATATTAAGTACGTAACTCAAAAATTGAGGTCAATATATTAAAATGCTGATTTTATATGAATTGTTTTGTAAAAGTAGGCTTAACTGCTGAAAATGCGCTGGCCGCTGGCGAAGTTTCATTTTAAGGGTTCGTTCTCCGCGCGCTGGTCTTCACTTGTAAAGCTTAGAAGCCTTCTTCGCAATCGTAAACTGTAGTTATAAATAGCCTGGTAGCAAATTATCGCTAACTCTAAACTAACAACTTGAATTTGAAAAGGATGTAAAAGCCCCTCTGTTGAAAACTACATAAAAACTGAGGGCACACTTTGTGCTTACATCTCAGCCAACCACTTGCGACGAGGTAACTTAAATACAGTCAGTCAAATGTAAAATTGAAATAAAACTAGTAGCCGAAGGTTACGCAGATCATTTTAACGCGAAGTTGGCTCAAAACGTAACCAGCATGGATATTTACTATTGCAATTATAGTATAATGCTGAAGATTACAAATCTTACGTTATCGAGCAACTTAAAGCATGTCCTCGAGAGGCAGACAGGCTCTGTCTTACAGCGTAGAAACCTCCCTTTAAGTATACATTAACTAATTTGCATTCTTGCGGGAAAACGGAGGGGACAAATGACAGTATATACCCAAAACATAAAATAACTGATTAATCAAAATAAGGAAGCTTACATAATTTCTTTTGCTTTCCAAAATGTAATACACTTTTAGCAATGTATTCTGATTTTTCTTCACTTCACGTATATTTTTGTGCTCTGAATAACATGTCGCCCAATATTGTAACTTGTACCTGTAATTACATCTACAGTGGCTCGCAAACGTGTTCGGACATTTATGAGTTTCAGTGAATTATTGCTTTATTCATTAATAAAAAATTTATATTTTATAATGAAAGTATTTTAATAATATCTATCAATTTCTCTTAGCAAAACTGAATTATTTTATGAATATATTACAACTTTTTTAAAAAAAATCAATAATAAAAAATAACAGAAAAGTTACCTCAGAAAAGCCTTCGCACGCCTTAAAGAAATCTGCACATATTGGTGAATATTGTGTGTATTTGTGTCAGTTAGTATTTTGTAACACATACTGTAGTATTTATGACAGCTTTGAAATGTCTGGGTGCAGATTTCACCAGTTTGTTTTTGTAATATCTGCATTAATGTTCCTGCATTCTTCCATCATTACTGTTTTTAGGTCGGTTTTTGTTTTAATGTTGTGTCTTCTTACTCTAACCTCTGTTTCTCCAGATATGTTTTGTTGGGTTTAAATCTGGTGACTGAGGTGGTGTTTTCAGAACTTATGGACAATTATAGACGCCCAGAATGCGAACTTTGAGAGCCGTGTGCTTAGAATCGTTATCCTGGTAAAAAATAAAGTTGTTTAAATTATCCAAATTTTGGGCAGACAATTTTATATTAGCTTTTAAAATATTTAATTAAAGAGCATGGTTCATTGTGCCATCAATAAATACTAAGTTTTTTAATCTTTGATGCTGAGATGCAATCTTACACAAGAATACCACTACCGCCATACTTTACTGTACCGACCGAACTCTTAAGATTAAGCTTCTCATGTTTTTTTTTTTCTGTCAAACAATTATAAGCACATCGGAATCAAAAATGTTAATTTTTTTTTCATCTGCGAATAAGACATGATTCTAATATGCTTCGGGCTTATTTATCATTGATTTTTGGAAAGAAACGTCTAAGCTTTCTATTTTTTGCGCTTCCAAAAAATTTTCTTCGAGCAGACCGCCGATGTAATCCAAATCATCTGAGTACACTTTGAGCAGTTTTAAGTGAAATTAAATTAGAAAATTTCTCCGTAAATTCTGTGAAAGTCTTAAGTACTCAAACATGGATTTTTAACAGATTATCCAGCTATAAATCTTTGATACATTGAGTCCTCTTTGCCAGACAAACTTTTGTTAGTTTATTTTGGATCCGATTTCCTTCTTTAAAGCATTTTATCACATACTATGTCAGGACTGAGTGTTCGGTGGATATTCTTGGAAAACATCTTCGTGACAGCTTTAAATCCTGATCTTGAACAGGGAGCTGAATGCAGCTATGTTCTGTGGTAGAATACTGTGAATAAGTGGTAGAAGAACTACACTTCAGAGGCATTTAAAATCCTCTTTTATTAAACCACAATTATGTACAGCCACTTCCCAACTCGGGAGGGATACAGAAAATATTGACCGCCACTTGGGTCAAAACTGAACAATCAAATTTAATTTAAACTAAAGCTAACTAGAAATTAAGTAGTCGTTGCTCACAGAGCTATGAACGTGAGGTTGGCCTCTAAACTAAACGGTGCGTAGCAAGATTTAACTAATACTGACGCACTTAGAATTACTTCAATAAGTAATCGAGTAACAGCGCTAACGCTTAGAATTTAAATACTAGCTCGTCAGGCGAACGTTGAATAGAGTAACAGTGGTTTGAGACTAAAAGCTCTCTCGCACTGAAAGGTTCCTACCTCTCGTTTAAATATAACTTGGCTCCACTTCAAATTCGCATAAAGCTGAAACGCGCGTTTATTCTAACGGGAAGTTGAAATGAGAAGAGATAGAAAAAGTCAAATTAAAATAAAACTTTGTTAGTTTAACTAAAACCTTACAACCGCACCGTAGAATAGGATAAATTTCCTAATTTAGCCAGATCCCGAATCGAATTTCTATCCTTATGATGAAAAATGACCGATTTTCGAAAGCTATTAGTTGTTTCCTTACGCCTACGAACTGTTTGTAAATATTAAATAAATTATAGCGAAGCAAGCAAGTAAATGTAAAGCCAAGCACTGTTTTAAACGTCACCAAAATGCAGAACTAAAGAAAAGTGGTAGATGATAATTTTATTTATGAAATTTTACGAAAATGTTTCGGTGCACGATCAACTTTTGTGGCGTGTTTTATCTAAGCCTTCTTACATTTTCAATTTTAGAAAACGAAAATAAGTCAGTATTAACAATTAAAAAGTCCCATGGAAATGATATAAAAAATATTGGGCTTTATATTCGATTTCAGTTCTGCGTTACAGCGCTTTTTCTGCAAATTCTTAAACTGTGCGAACAACTTCATCAGACACTGTATCTATGAATCTGTCACCTTTTCGATACATCCATACTTTTCCTTCCATGCATTTTTAAGTAATCTCTTTTTAGATTTTTGTTTGTCCATGGTGATAATTTGTTTGAAATAATAATTATTTCCCTGCGTAACTATATTGAATCACTCTACTTGCACTATTGAACTAGTGCTGCAACTGAGAGTGAATTCAAAAGAACCGAAGAGAACGTTACCAGTGTTGCCAGATATCTTTCCAAAATTGCGAATCAGCGAGGCCAAAATTATCGATTTCTTCTTCTTGTGATCTTGGGATTTTCAATCTACGACTAATATCGACTTCTATGAGTCTTGACTAGCAAATCAAACTGATCGCCATAGGCCAATAGCGGTAGTAATTAAGAAATGATGCCCTCTGGCATCAACACTCGGAGGCGAGAAAGATAAGCATAATCAGATTAGCAATATTAAACTGACATTGTTACATCAATGGTATTTGAACTTGAGCTCAGGCAATAATCTTTAGAGTTGCAGGAAGCCATTCTGTTAATGCATGACATACTATGGTAATTTTATTCCCGACATGGCATAAATCAGCAGTTTTAGGGCAAAGAAATTTAAGCAAAAGTAGGCAGGATGTTCGTTTAAACTTAATTAGCAATTAGCATACAAAATCAAATCGTTCTTAATCATGAGTTGATAGCAACTACATCGTTGACATCGTAGCTCAGAGTGAGCTGTTACAGTATAGTCAAAGAATATTTACTGTTAAGAAGGAAAACTTCGCAGAAGCAGAAGTGGCTCCCTTCCAACGAAAAGGGAAACAACTGCGCATGCGTGAAATATCTGTCGCCAAAAAGCGCCAATGCTCGAAGCTGAATGTCGAAGTTGGTTTGGACAGGTTCGACCGTTACGTTTAGCAAGAGTTTAAACAAAGAATAGGTTCTTTGGTTTCAAGTAGCGATGTGGACAATGGAAGTTCAACAGCCAGTAAAAGTGAAACTTCACCTAATATTTCAGCATTTTCGAGTTTAAATTATCGCGACAAGTCAAAGAACGATTAACCCGTGTTTCTCAATTTCCTATACACGTCGCGGAGGGGGAAAATGTCGGCTAGGTACCAAAGAACCGGCATATCACAGAGGGGAAATTCTCGCCAACAGATTCCGTCGCCAAATCCCTTGGCGAATGTTCCCTTTTCTTTGTAGCGGCGTTGCAGACAAAGTGGTTTACATTACGTCTATGGAGCCTTTCCTTCTTTACATAGAGGTTCTTTGGTATACTCCCGAGACTACGTTGAAAGAGTCACATGACTGGTAAAAGCCAATCCCAAACTTTAACAAGGTCGTTATCCCATTGGTTTTTACGAATTATACATAAACTACTATGAATACTAAGTTATTTTTATGATTAAATATATTGTTGCGAAAAATTCGGCGGTTGCGCCTGTATGTAAGCTTTCCGGCATAGCACTAGGGTTGCTATAAAATAGTGTATGGTAGGGTTGCCAGATTGGCGACTTTATCGCCCATTTGGCGACCAAATCGGCGATATCCCATGGTCCAATCGGGAAGCTTCTAAAATAATTTCCTGTCGAAATATTTGTCGAAACCTGTGGAATCTAATGAAAAGCTATATAAACCCTTGCGTTTCTGAGAGCCGGCAGTGTTGCGAGCGTGTGATTAATTGTGATTAATTGTGATTAATTGTGAGAATAGCTGTTTACTGTGAGTGCTAAGCTACGCGAGAGTTTTGTGAACGGAAAGCGATCGAGATAGTGCTTTGCCGTGAAGCTATCTTTACAGTATAGCTTGACAGTGTATTGGTGATTGTTCCACGGTGTTTATTAGAAGTTTAGAGTTGCCGTGAAGCTACCTTTACAGTTACAGCCTGAAGCTGTGTTGCTGATTGTTTCAGCGTATTTATTGTAGATTTTCGACGCTTTTAAAGGTAATTTTGGAACTGTGCTGTAAATAGTGATTCTTGTAAATAAATTGTGCTTTTTATTGTTCTGCATCGTGTTTTCATCGGATACTGTCAAATCCACGAACCCGTATAACGCAACAATATTGTCACATGTACATATTTCACAGTTATCTTGCAATTATAAGCACTCAAAATACTTATTTAAATGATTTTGGCAGATCTTTCAGATGAAGTAACCCTATGGTTATTGATGGTCACGTGATCGAAGAAACAATTTTTCGTTAACATTGAATAAATGAAATAATTGTAAAATTATCAAAGTCCATAACCTTTGTCAGCAATATCGATTTCTTCTTGAAATTATGTTACAAGATTTATTTTAAAAAAATAAAAATTCTTGTTCTTTATTACGACTTTATAATCAAATAAAAATTGTATTATTATTATTAATTTTCAGTTAATTTATTTTTCCTATGTGTTCTCCAAGCGGCCGTTTCATATTTATGCTTCATATTTTATTTTCATACATTTATTTTTGGAACTCAAATGAGTCATTTGAATTTATGAAATGGATCACTCTGTGTCCCTCAGATTCTAGCTTACCAAGGCCTGGTCGAAGATGACACATTTTCGATTAATGACACATTAACACATTTTCGATAGCAGTGCTGATATAATGTTGGTGTGTAACATTATAAAATGTTTTATTCAATTAAGTGTTGCCAATGCTGGCAAATAGCCGAGTTTGTTAATCAAAAATTCGTTAAAGATTTGAGAAATACTAAACAGATAATAAAACAAATTCAAAATTCAAAATTTGGCCTTCCAGGTGGCAATGTTTGGGTAGAGGGCTATGTTATTCAAAACTGTTTTTTTCACAGTGCAGGAAACAGGCATACATTCACGCAGATTCTTCATTATTTAATGTCTTTAAATATAATCCAGAGCGAAAAAATTTAGAGGTAACAATTTGAGAAGTGATACGTCGTTTTTTAGCTTCAACGCAGCTAAAAACTCTTTTATTCATCACGCGTTAGATTCAACGCAAAATCCCTTTTCACAATTAATATTCAATCGTGACTGATGTCCCCTTTGTGTTTAAAAAATATATATTTACGCATACATATGACAAGGGGCTCCATCATAACATCATATAC
>KL821337.1:0-31224 GCA_000611955.2 Stegodyphus mimosarum | reverse complement strand
GCAACTAAAGCTAGTAGAAAGAAATTCACTGGCCCTCGCAAAGGAAGGCACCCTAAAATTGAAGAAAAATATTTGGAATTTGTACTTGAAAGGAGGAAGAATGAACAACCTGTGACTAGTGACACCATAAGAAATAAAACAAAAGAGGGGGCTGAAGTTCTTGAAATACCGAAACAAGAGTTTAAGGCTAGCCGTGGATGGATGGATCGGTTTATGAAGCGGATGGGCTTATCTCTAAGACGCCGTACAACAATATGCCAAAAGCTTCCTGCAGATTTTGAGGGAAAACTACTAACATTTCAGCGGTATGTCATCACACTTCGGAAGGAAAAGAATTTTTCAATGGGGCAAATTGGCAACGCTGACGAGACGCCAATTTGGTTTGCTATGCCTCGTAACTACACCATTATGGAGAAGGGGACTAAGAAAGTTATCATGAAAACTTCTGGATGTGAAAAACAACGCGTAACAGTGATGCTGGCAAAAACAGCAGACGGGTTCAAACTTCCCCCTTTCTTAATCTTCAAACGGAAAACATGCCCTAAAACTCATAAGAATGAAAAGCTGTTCCCAGATGATGTCTTGATTCGAAACCAAGAGAAGGGGTGAATGACGGAATCATTAATGCTTGATTGGCTCCGAAATATATGGGAACGCCGTCCCGGTGGGCTCTCCAATCCACCATCAATGCTTTGTCTGGACGCATTTTGTGGTCATCTCACCGACGACGTAAAAAAAGAAGATGCACAGCCTAGGCAGCGATCTTGTTATCATTCCTGGAGGGATGACGTCTGTGTTACAACCCCTGGACGTTAGTATAAATAAACATTTTAAGGAATACGTTCAGGCGGAGTACGAAAAATGGTTTTGTGAAACAAACCGTGAATTGACCCCGACAGGAAAAATTAAGCGTACTGCATAGCACATTGTTGCACACTGGGTTTCTGCTGCCTGGTAAAGCATCGAAGCACCAATGATTGTGAAATCTTTCAAGAAATGCTGCATTTCAAATTCATTGAATGGCAGTGAAGATGACGTGCTCTGGAACGCCGAGGATGACGATGAAGATGAGGAGGAAAGAAGAAATGAATCTGCTTCTGACGAAGAGAGCTGCGAGGATTCCAGTGATGAAAACATTAGTGAATAAAGACGTTTACTATTAATCACTGATTGTAGAAACTGTTAGCTAGATAGAAATGTTGCGATTTATTTCATGTTCATATTTTACGATAGGTACCGTATATACGGTAGTGGTAATTAACAATGATTGTTTCACATAACAATAGCCCACTAATAGGTTAATTCTATGTTCTGCTACTTTATGTATAAATCCATTGTTGTATAAAATATGGTATTTAAATTTAAATAAAATTATCATACCATTGATTGATAGTTTATATCCAAATCCATTGTTGTATGAAATAAGAGTCAATAAATTCCTCATACCATTGATGCGCATTACATTCGCCGACAAACAATTTTTTTATTATTTAAAGTTTTAAAATGGGGATGCGCATTAGATTCGCATAACTACGGTATGTAGTGTGAAATCACAGAATAAATTGACGTCATCAAGTTTTCTCTTAATTATTTATAATATAAAATTCCTCTCAATCTCTTTCCAGAAACTAATCAAAATCATTTGAAAAAAAAGATGTGAACTAAAGAAACCAGACAGCAGTAAAGTAATATTTTGAAAATTTTGCTGAAAAATTTGCATTACCATTTCATCCCATTTGAATAATTTTTGCTGCTAATTTTTTTAATCGTGAAGCTTCATCCTGTTGAAGAAGACGGCTACGATATTCAGAAAAAATCAGATAATCTGCCATATAGCAACGAGCATAAAAGCAGTATACGGAATATAATGCTTTTAAATCATTGTAAATGGTGTTAACAGCGTTTTATTTCTTAATACTTAACACAGTACACTGAATAAAAAAATCTTATGTGTACACCACATGACTTCCTTGTACAGAATATTAAATTACACGCGTTTTTACCTGCATTTCACTTCCTTGAATTTCGTTAGAGATAGATTTGTCATTCAATTAATTCAATTCTCACTTCACGGTAAGGCAAAAATACATAAAACCTCAAAATATCTTTATTAAAAATTTAAAAATATAGAAAAATTTAAAACATCACATACTCGTACGGTTAAAACAATTAAAATTATAGTTTCTATGCAAAAACAAGCAATTTGGCCAGCGGGCAAGAAGGCAGATTTTTTGATGCACAAAACTGAAAGTTTACTTTTGATCCCACTCGGCAAAAAGACACTGAAGGTGCAGAAACTGACTTAATTCACTATCCTGCTAAGTTTCAAACGTAAACGAATATGGACGTTACTATGTTAAAAAAATTAGGTTTAGCCGCACTTAAGCAACTTTTAAATTGTTTATAATTCTACAACTATTGCATGCAGATTAACTAAGGGCATAAAAACCTTAACAGGAAGATAAGAACAATTTAATCAATCATTTTTATAGTAAAAAATGCGCGATTTGATAACATATGAAATAAAAGAAAACTAAGCTCACGGAGGTGAGTATCAGAGTGGATATATATATATATATATATATATTGGTGCGGCCGATTGCAACCAAAAGGCGAGGTGTACAACTACATGTTATAGCAGTCCTACAGAAAAATTTCAACGTTCTAAGGCTACTCGTTTTTGAGTTATGCGGGATATATACATGCGTACGTAGAGACGTCACGAAAAAATCTTTTCTGAATGCATTTTAAATCCTTTTTGCAACTCGTTTTGCGAAAAAGAGTCGTTTATTCTATCCTTACGTACAGATGTCACGCAGAAACTTCGTTAAATTGCATTCGAGACTGGTCCAAATGGATATTTTCGTTGAAATATGATACCCGAAAATTTTCGCGATTACAATACTTCCTTTACTTCGTACAAGGAAGTAAAAATGTATCAAGCATGAATATAATATTTAAAAATTATCAGAAATAATGTTAATCAAATTTTATTATTTTGAGATAATGTCATAAAAAATCCTTGTTAATTTTTTCAAAGTTGAAAATTAATAGTCACAATTATTTTTTAAATAAGCGTAATTTTTTCAAAACTTTCCATTGCCAGGTTTGGCACCCCTTCTAGCTCTTAACCTGAACCGGAACAACCGGAATAAAGCTGAGTTCCGGCTCTGCCCATATGTATTTTAAAATTTTCCCTAAAAATTTGTTTTCACAGAGGTAGTTTTGTATGACCCTCATATGTCCGACGGCTAATCCACGATTTTCAAATAATCCATTTTTATTCCGTAAATTTTCCGTATTTGTTCTTTACCTTACGCTTGACTAAAATAATGCACACATACATTTATTTATATGCATTATATTGTATGTACCTCGCGAAAAAAAAATGGGACAGTCACTTAGGATATGTATTAGATTTATATATAACATTATTTTAACATAGTTATTTTGATGCGAAATAGGACCTTTTTCTGAAATAATGTACCAATTTGTTCCCATATTTCGATTCTACGACTCAAATTTTGCCTGAATATTAAATTTTGTAAAATTTGGTGCGAAATTTACGTAGAAATTCAAGCATTTATCTTGGCGCAATTTTTTAGTTTGTGCCAAGAATAATTTACTTGGCCAACTTCTTAATATACGAAAACCTAGTTTCCTTTCTCTTCCATTGCGCACGAGCGGCAAAAGAGTCACATCGTTCCTACCTTTTCACATTGTGCATGAGCGGAAAAAGTCACATCGTTCTACTTTAGAATGATTTTAACAAAGTGCCTAAACCACATTTGGTGTTAATAATCGCTTTCAACAAATATGCCAAATTTCAAAACGCGCCATTATAGAATTTCGGGTATATCGTTGGAAATTTTGAATAAAAAAACTGTTACATTTTTGCAAGTATGCTTAGAAATGCATAATGATAATAAAAAGATATCCTTTAAGATGATGGTAAAAATCCTTTAAGATGATCCTTAAAGAATCCTTTAAGATGATGGTAAAAATTTCATAGATTATAGTTCAAATTTTTTTTCGAAAAAATTTATAAAAATTATTTTAAAATACAAATTTTAAAAATAAATCATAAAAAAATGGCCGAATGTCATTTGGAATGAACCTTAATTTCGAAATGTGAAAGGAAGAATCAAATTAAGTTTAATAAAAAAAGGAGACATTAATAAATATATACAAAACTTAATTAACATTGAGAAGCTAAAATTTTGAGAGCTCATTTTTTAAAAACTATTCGTGCGATTTTTACTAAACTTAGCAATTTTTTTGCATAATTTGAGTCGTAGAATCGAAATATAGAAAAAAATTGGCATGCTATTTCAGAAAAAGTCCGATTTTGAGTCAAAATACCTGCATTAGAACAACAATGCTATATATAAATCTAATACATATCTAAGTCGCGCTTTCGAGACATGAAAAATTTGAAATTTTGAATGCCAGTTGAATTTTGTCAATCGATCCACTAGAACGGGAGAATAGAACTGTCTTCCCCCCCCGCAGTGTACGTCTCATGAACAAAATCTTTCTTTCAGAAATTTCAAGCCGTCCTCTTTGGATTTTACTCTGAATAGTTGTTGCTTGAAATGCGGTAATAGGAACCAAACTCTGAAGTCAACCACCCTTTCTTGGTTTTGGCTTTAAAGAAGACCTGACTGCATCTTCAACTTAACAAAGCAAAAGTGTTTGCCAAAACTATTTGGAGTATCACGGCGGGGAAAATGAGAACTCCTGCTTACCTCTCAAATCCTCAAAAATAATATAACGAAATCGGACGCAGCGATGGTTTTTTTATTAAGTATCATTCCACAAATGAACTTTCATTGCGATTTATAATATTTCTAGAAGTTATACTCTAGGAAGCAATAAGGTATTAGGAAAAGGATGTTTATTAATGCAGGGTGTTTATAAAAGTCCCGGACCCATTTTGATGTTTAATAACTCATAAAATAATGAAGATATAAGCAAACTTATGGCATTTATGGATGGAATAATTTATATATTTCCCTGTTCAGGTTTGAATATCTTTTACTTTTGTAAATATCGTCTGCGCGTGTGGTTAATTTCGGACAATTTCATTTTCCAGTCTAAATAGCTGTACTTTCTGCTTATTAATTGCATTTTTCTCTCTTTTGTTTTTGGCATACGGGATCGCATGTGGGGGTCTGAAAACCCCCATGAGTACCGTGAGGCACAAAGGGATTCTTCAAAGGTTAATGTGTGGTGTGGACTAATGCACGACCGAGTCATTGGGCCTTTCTTTTTTACAGAAAAGACGGTCTCATCAATCGTATGCTTAGACATGTTGGAAAACTTCGTATTTCCACAACTAGAAGAGCTTCAGCCACATGTCTTTTTGCAACAAGATGGTGCGCCACCTCATTGGGGTACCATCGTTCGTAGTTCTTTGAATGACCATTTTACAGGAAGATGGATTGGGCGAGGAGGTCCGATTCCTCGGCCACCCAGATCACCAGATATAACGCCGCTGTACTTTTTCCTTTGGGGACTTGTAAAGGACAACGTTTACGGGAGGAGAGTGTCGAGCATGGATGACCTAAAAGCCAGAATTACAACCGCAATAGCCTCTGTGGATGCCGACGTGCTTGCCGGTACCTGGCGTGAAATTGAATATCGACTTGATATTCTCCGTGCGACGAAGGGGACACACGTGGAAGTTCATTGACAAGTGTCGTGAAACTTTTTGAATCTATCTAACCATTTATGTTATTAATTTTAATCTATCTTTATTATTTTATGACTTATTAAACATCAAAATGGGTTCGGGACTTTATAAACACCCTGTATAATTGTGTTCAGTTATTTCATACAGACATTAAGTTATTTGGAAGCAGGAGAAATGAAAAATCAGCAATGCATTCGCCAGGACTCCATCCACGTATTTCTGGATTACGCATCCAACGTGCTGACCACTACACCACGAAGGCATGCGAAGAAAGCGGGATAAATACGTTATATACTTCCCCTTTTAAAGAGCGACTGGGGATTAGGGGATCCAATGCCCAATTCCCAATGGTGGAGAATCATCCTCCACCACCTTTTTTAGTTCGGGCGCCAATGTAGAGGCATTAGGTTATTTCGAAGCAGGAGACTTGAAAAATGAGCAATGCCCTCGCCGGGACTCGAACCGGTGACCTCTCGAATACGCTTCGAGCGTGTTTACCACTACACTACGAAGGCATTCGAAGAAGGCGTGAGAAATACCTCATAGGTTATTTAAATTTGTTTATAATACTTTTTTGATTTCTCGCTGGCCCACTGAACCACTGTTCATACCACCCTCTCTACTCGGTACAGTGTTTTGCAGTGCTATATCGCTGGGCCGGAGCTCAAATCTCGGAGAAAGCTTGGATATTTGTAAGCTCTCTGTGTGGCACAAGGGTACTTAAAGTACTGAGGGCCGGAAGTCCTCTGGAGTGGTTTGGTGGCAGACCAAAAGAGACCGTCAAAATCGGACGGGAGGAGCTGCACAGACAGTGAAGTGGGACTATACCAAATATGCTATTCAAATAAAGTGTAAAATAAATCCCAGTGTCCAATAAATAGGAGTTGATGAAGATACCCTGTGGTAACAGTTATGGTAATACTAGTTTAGAAAACATTCATTCTGGAAAGTTATTAATTGTCCTTCTGGACTGGACTAGAAATAACTTTGCTAGCATCATACGTTATTTATTATGTTGTTTCAACCAAAACACTTCAAAATTTAAAGCTTTTAATTTAGACTGTGTCAGGACTGAGTGTTCTGTGCATACTTTTGGCGAACATATTCGTAACAGTATCCAAGTCCTGATCTCGAACAGGGAGCTGAATGCAGCTATGTTCTGTGCTAGAATAACTGTGGTTCAGTGGTAGAATAACAGCACGTAAGAGGGGTTTAAAATGACCCTTTTATTAAACCACTATTTACAGCCACTTCCCAGCTCGGGAGGGATAACAGAAAATAATGACCGCACTTGGGTCTAAATTGAACAATCAAATAATTTAAAGTAAAGTTAAATAGAAATTAAGTATTCATTGCTCTCAGAGCTATGAACGCGAGGTTGGTCTCTAATCTAAACTATCAATGGCGCGTAGCAAGATTTGGCTAATACTAACGCACTTAGAATTCTTCAATAAGTAATAGAGTAACAGCGCTAAGGCTTAGAATTTAAATACTAGCTAGTCAGGTGGACGTCGAACAGAGCCGCAGTGATCTGAGACTAAAAGCTCTCTCACTCCGAGAAGTTCCTCGCTAACCTTTTAAATACAAAACTTGGCTCCACTTCAAATTAGCATAAAGCTTAAACTCGCGCTCATTCTAACGGGAAGTTGAAATAAGAACTTACAGGAAAGAGAAATTAACATAAAACTTTGTTAGTTTAAACTAAAACCTTACCACTGTTGTTCAAGAAATACGACAGAAATTAATGAATATCCGATATAACGAATTAAAGAGGATGTTAAAATTTTGCAAAATTAAATAATCGCTCGTTTTGTTGTATCTCCTTAGTCTCTAACAATTGGTTACAAATTATTATATTGAAACTCTACTAATTTTCTAAATATTCACATTTTATAACTATACGTACGTCTAGTTATTAGCAAAAAAATTTATATTCCTAGCGTATCGCCATATTTTACTATAACAGTTTTATTTTATTATTAGTGCAAACTTATAATACTAAACTTAAGAGTATAATGGCTGAATATTATACTTATAATGGCTATGGGTTCGAGTCTAGACGAACGGGCTGATTGCATGGGCGTTTTCCCCATGTGTAACGTGTATACGAGCCAGTTTCCCTTAGAAAGTTCTCCATGGAGGCATCCTTCTTATTAGAGAGATAGTCACGTGCTTTGCCATTATAAACTCTCGGCTAGGGTATTGCTCGTTTTTCATCTTTTCTCCTTTTGAAAAATACTTAATGTCTCTACAGTGGCACCCGAACTAAAAAAGGTGGTGAATGATGATTCTTCGTCACCAGGATTTGGCGACTGGGTTCCCTAAACCCCGGTCGCCCTTTAATAGGGGGAGTATATAAGGTGTTTCTCCCGCCTTCGTAACATGTGTGTGGCCTTCCGCCTTCGTGGTGTAGTGGTCAGCAGGCTGGGTGCGTCTGCCAGAGGTTCGTGGTTTGAGTCCCGGCGAAGGCGTTGCTCATTTTTCATCTCTTCTGCTTTCAAAAAATACCTAATGACTCTACAGCGGCGCCCGAACTAAAAAACTGGTGGATGATGATTCTCCGGGACCAGGATTTGGCGATTGGGTCCCCTGAACCTGAGTCGCCCTTTAAAAGGGGGAGTATATAAGGTATTTGCCCCACCTTCTTGTGATGCATTCGTGGTGTAATGGTCAACACACTCGCCGCGTATTCGGGAGATCCGTGGTTCCAGTCCTGGCGAGGACATTGCTCATTTTTCTTCTCTCCTGCTTTTGAAAAATACCTAATACCTGAAAAAGGTTGTCGGACTTTATAAAGAGGGTGGGGGACCTAAACGAATGAAACTAAGAAGTATTGAGTTTGGTGCGTTTGGCACAAAATCTCATTTAACAGAGGTGCCTGATACCCGACAAACTCATCCTGAAGAACAAAAAGGAAATTAAATTTTATTGCCATAAAAAAAAACCTTTTTGTAAAGCATACTGAAGTAGGACATTAAAAAAGCGAACGTTCGTTACAAGAATGCACTTCAGAATATGATAATAAATTTCAGCGTAGCCAAATTCGAAAATATCCAAACTTCAGTTTTGATAAAACAGGAGCTTTATCTAATCAAAGTGGTTCATGTTTTCTAATATTCGCATTATCTGGGAGAGCTAGCGCTAAAATATTTGCGATTAATCAGAAAGAGAGAGGAATTTTATTTGATTTCATTCAAGTAAAATTTCGGGAAGATTCAACGTACTATGAATTTAAACATCTTTTTTTCCTCCTCATAACTTCCGCGAACAAGCTACATACACTTCCGCCAGTTTGTGGGCGTGCAGCCAGATTTTGTGTTTTCTTTACGTTTCGCAGACTAAGCTTTGTTCTTAGGCATTCCGTAAAAATAGATTCCGACCCTTATTTTTATTGTTTTGGTTAGCTTTCGAGAAAGGCCCGTAGAGGTACATTTGGATGACGCTGCTGCATCTACTTTTCTACGAGGTTTCTGAGATGATTACCTAAACTGTCACTTAATGGAAGACGAAGAAGTTTTAAAAGTTATGAACCCAATAGAAAAAGATTTAGGAAAACCGTCTTTTAGGCTCTCATCAGTTATGAGCCAACACCTTTTAACAAAGTTTGTAACGCATGTACAGAGTAGTCATAAAAAATTACCCGATTTATGAAATCTTTCGTGGTCATCCAACAGAAATGAAAGATATTGTTATTTGAAAGTATGGCGCTCCAGAATGGGATGATTAAAAACAATAGAAGTCTCACGGTTACGGTTGCAGTGAAAACATTTCGAAATTTTAGAATGGCAAAACTCACTTTTTTCCCGCGCGAATTGATCAGTACATAATGGAAAACCATAAATGGCGTTGAAACCATGCACATTTGACGAAAATTGCCAACATAAAGCATTTATAAAAAAGAACAATGCAAAAGATCTATGATTAATCAAATGCAGTTCCAAAAATTAGGAGCATTATTTACTTATACCTAAACGCCTCCCCGGGGGTCGACGTAAAGAACTCTGCAAAGCTACTGGCTAGGATCTGTACCTAGGCAGTCTCGGCCACGGGGATATACAAATTATGAACCTAGTGGTTCTGGAAGCTCCGGAAAGGTCATTTATTGGTCGGCCCGGGGTTCGGCATGTCTTAGAGCAGGGTGGTTCTGGTAGCCCGGGGGTAACTCCTTGGGTTTGCCCCCTGCGACGGGCTCGCCCGAGCGACTGGTGGGTAGCAAATTGACGACCAGTGACGCCCCAAATTGGGTGCGTTGCGCCAACCCCTCAAGGTTCCGGGAAAGAGGTCTCGGTTCTGCGGGGGGAACGACCTGTAATGCATTTTGCGGAACGGGGAAGCAAATGTTGTTGTTATACCTAAACGCAGGGATATATACGTGCGGATAAAAATGAATTTAGATTTGTTCATATTGTTACGGATTTCGTGTTTATTTAGCTATTTATTTAGAATTGTAATTAAAATTGCTTTATTTTTCCGTTCAACGCAGACGATTTTTGAAGAGAAATCTACGTCGGAAAAGTAAAAATAAAAGAGCGCGTGCATTTAATACTTAATAAAGAAATATCTCGTAATTGCTTTTGCCATTCACAAAAATCGAGAAAATAGGTTTTACTAGAATGTTCTAGAGAATAATTAAAAAGCTTATAAAAGCCGAATTAAAACACCTCATCTCAGTTGTAGCTGTTTTAAGCGAACTCTTTGTTTACTTAATGCTGTTATTGATTGTAGCGAATTCTCTGTGAGATCGAATTAGTTTCTCTGTTTTTGAATTGAGTTCTGTTTAACGTTTGAGATATTGCGATATTGTACTGTTACGAAAAATTCGGCGGTTGCGCCTGTATGTAAGCTTTCCGGCATAGCACTAGGGTTGCCATAAAATAGTGTATGGCAGGGTTGCCAGATTGGCGACTTTATGGCCCATTTGGCGACCAAATTGGCGATATCCCATGGTCCAATCGGGAAGCTTCTAGAATAACTTCCTGTCGAGATATTTCTCGAAACGTGTCGAACTTAAAGAAAAGCTATATAAACCCTTGCGTTTCTGAGAGCAGTTAGTGGCGAGTTAGTTGCGAAGTAGTTGCGAGCATTGTGAAGTGTTGCGAGCAGTGTGATTAGTTGTGAGAATAGCTGCTACGCGAGAGTTCTGTGAACGGAAAGCAATCGAGATAGTGCTTTGCCGTGAAGCTATCTTTACAGTATAGCTTGACAGTGGATTGGTGATTGTTCCACGGTTGTTTATTATAAGTTTAGTGTTGCCGTGAAGCTACCTTTACAGTTACAGCCTGAAGCTGTGTTGCTGATTGTTTCAGCGTATTTATTGTAGATTTTCGACGCTTTTAAAGGTCATTTTGGAACTGTGCTGTAAATAGTGATTCCTGTAAATAAATTGTGCTTTTTATTGTTCTGCATCGTGTTTTCATCGGATACTCTCAAATCTACGAACCCGTATAAACGCAACAGTACGAATATATCTGGAGAAATATTTCAGCAGTTTGTTTTATTTCTTGTGAGAAGAATAAATTTTATTAACTTTTTAACAACTTGTTCATTCAATCCATAACGAACTCGCACGGACGCAACAATATGATAAAAATAATATAGGTGAAAATTAAATTATGGTATTTGCTTCGAAGTATTTATTTTAAATATATTTAGCATTTAACTTTCTTTACATAAAAATCAATTCAATTGTATGTTATTCAACGCACACTGTGGAATTATGGGAAATGAAAAAGCTGATGCTTTGGCTAAGAAAGGATTTCATTTCATACGACTTAATTGTTTGTTAACCTGACTCTTACGAAAATTCTTAAACAGGATATGATTCAACGTGCTATGGTTAAGATTTGGAGGATTCTGGGGAAAGAGACAACTTTCACTCCCAGTTTTCCAAGAAAGACAACTGTAGCTCTATTTAGACGTCTGACCGGACATGACTGTTTGCGAGACCTCCTCTACAGAATTGGAATGGTGGATTCCCCAAACAGTATTTTGTGAGACTCTAATCGGCCTATGAATTTTGAACATTTAAATAATCGTATTGCACTCTCTCGGTATGAGGACATTGTTAAAAAGTACCGGAGAGCCCGTGAATTAATGGCTTAAGCGCTAATGTTTGGCATTTGTAAAATAAACAAGTAAATGTATTATTCAACTGCCCAATGAAATACGAATTTTAATAAAAAGATATAAAGGGGCAAACATTTTATTATGCTTATACTCGTATAAAAACATACAAAAACCAGAAACCTATTTATCTGAGCAACAAATTAGATTTTGTTTACAAACGTAACTGATACTTCCATGTTTATGTTGCCACTTAAACCCTGATTATCTTTTATGTTTAAGTTGCTAATCATTTGAATATTAATTTATTTAAATATCTATTTATTAAAACATGAAAACAGGCTGAGGTCATAAATTGGCCACACCAGGTATTTTTTGTTTTACTACTGTCTTTTTCAAGGATTAAAAGGTGACGAATCCTAAGAAATTCTTGATTGATCTCGCACTTAGTGGCACGAAATATTGAAATGTAAGCAAGATGGTTAACGCTAATAAATCTGAAACTATCGAATAACAATCGTGGTTTATTTTAAGTTAAAACGAACAGACGTGCCGGGCGCATATAAGCATTCTGTACCGCGCCACGAGCATAGGGAAAAATCCGTACTTGCGACTGGACATACTTCAGATGACATTATTTTCTGTTGGTGTAATGACGTTTAAGCGTGGTTCATACGGTTTTGTTTTTGTTGAATAACACGCATGAGTGACACGGAAGCGCGAAAATTGTCGTTTGTTTTCTTTGAAACGAAAAAATTTAGCTGCAAGCGTTCTGCAGATGGCTTCCTGTTTCATGGAATAATAAAATTATAAAATCTTTCAAAGTTGTTGTTAATATCAAAAGCAATTAAGCGCTTAGATTATATAAATAGCTGAATGAATTTAGAGCAAAAACCAAAACACGACGATCTCGATCCAATTGTAAAGGCACTGTGTCTTAGTAAGTATATTATTACAGAGGCTGTTCGCACATTTTTTAGACGATGTATATTGTATTCACAAAACTAAATTACATAAATTCTTGTCCTTTAAATGTTCTATTTGACATCCCTTATTCTGAACTATCTTTCGACATCGCAATTTCCAGTATAATAATGCCTTTTGAAGTGTCAGAAGAGGTATTCTATCCCATTCCTCCCGAACAGCTTTCCAAAGTCCTGTTAGGGTTTTGGGACAAAGTTTGGATAATGCAGTTTTTAAAAGTCCGAAAGCACAAAAATCCATAGGTGACGCATCGAGAGATTTAGTAGGGATATCAGTGAAGGGTAGGCCTTTGATATGAGTTTTTTGTTCCATTTCGTTTAGGAAATTTACAGTGGATTTTGATGTGTGACTGCCAGCTTTGTCCCGATGGAGTCTCACAGATGGATGGCACTGTGGGTAAAGCGATGGTATTTCATTCAGAAAAATGGGCGATAACATAGGTTCCTGATAGTATTTGGAGTTAATCTTGACTTTTTTTTTCACTTTCTTTATTTTTAACTTGCCATTATAAGAAAAACCAGCAACAATCATGAATGAAAGCTTTCTTTCGATTCTTTGAACCATGTACTTAAATTTTTTCTCCCCTTTTATGATAATAAATAGCTCTTTTTTTCTTACAATCATTTAAATACACCCATGCTTCATCTATTGCGACAATTGTTTTCCATTTTTCTTTGGATAAGTGTTTCTCATATAGAATTCTGCAGCGTGTCCCGCGTCGAGCGATATGCTTTGAAAGAAGACGATGCACATTGCATTTTTTTGCTTTCTTAAAAATTTAAATCAACGTTTATCATTTTGTTTACAGTGGACACCGAGCGTTTTAATGACTTTGCAACTGTCGTTTGACTAGGGGGATTTTCTTTTAACATTAAACAACGTACCTTTGCAATAGTCGAAGACGTCCGTTTTTTCCTCGGATACTTGTTTGGAATTTTTGTCCCACTGGAGGCTCCAATTTGACGTTTTTTTTCCTTTCTTGTGGATGATATGACCTATCGACGCTTTAGATATGACAAAACCATGACTCTCACATCTTTTTTGGATAAAGGAGTATGCCTATTTCTCTTCGGAAAGAGCGTCAATGTAGCCTTCGAACCCCTGCTTTGTTAAATTCGCCATTTTGAATGAAAACAAAACTTTCAAGGCACAGACGATAATTTTGACTTTTAAAAACATAGTACAATTGCAATTACTTCTTTTGCAGCAAACGAATTTTTATTACCGCTTACCAAAATCGTCTAAAAAATGTGCGAACAGTATATTGCAATTTTGTTGCATTCTGTTTCTTTCACATTGCAGAAAATATTTTCTTTGCAAATATTATGTTATTTCTATGTTAATGCCCATGTCATTCTAATATATCTGCTGCCTTAAATGAAAGCAAAAAGTACATTCAGTATTGTCGCTGAATTTAATACACGTGTATAAGAAAAGAAACTTCCTCCTCTGATAAACACTATTTTTATGCAAAGGTATAAAAGAAGTTACATACCAAAAAATAGGCAATATTCATAAAGTAATATTATTCAATTTAAAATACGTAGCTCTATTTCTCTGTTCCAAATCTATATTAGTCTAACTTCAAAAGTACAAAAATACAACACCCGTAATAATCTTTTCGGTACTGCTATTAAAATGTAAACAAACGGAATGGAGGTGTAACCTCGAAGTCCAAGGCGTTCTTAAGCGTAGAGGAAATGATATCATCGGAAGCTATATCCAATCACGATGAGGTTTTTTTCCGTATGTGCGTGGCGCGGTACAGGATGCTTATATGCGTTTCGGACTAGAGAATCCTGGATTTGAATGATGTATGCTGCTTCAAGATATGTCCTGGAAAATTCCATTTCGTAAATAGTCGTCATGGATTTTGTTAGTGCTGTTCCACGTGATCTTGGAGATGTTTTTGTGAAATTAGAAATATACTTACCAAATACTTCTATGCACAAAGTATTATATTTATGCTAAAGAAATTTTAAAAAAGTATGATATCAGTGTAATTTTCCTTCCCTTTTGCACTTACTTTCATTACTCAAACAGTGCAAGTTGAGAAAACCAAAGAGGAATAAATAGTAATTAAAAAATCTGATATGGAAGCCACGTGACTTCCTTGTACGGCCTATTAAATTATGCACATTTTTTGCTGCGTTTCATTTAAACTTACTTACTTGAATTTCATTAAAGATATATTTCTCATTTAATTCCTTCAGTTCTCACTTCACATGAAAATACATAAAAACTTTAAAAAATCTTCGTTAAAAATTGTCAAATACAGAAAAACCTAAGTCACCATAGAGTTAAAAACCATTAAAAAACAATATTTACAATTAAAATTATAGTTTAACGCATCCTTGAATTTATAATATTTCCTTCCCTGAATGCAATTTCTATTATAGTTTTTGAAATCTACTATTTTGACGAATTCTGTGTTTCTGCAAATTTAACATAATTCTGTTAAGATTCTCGTCATGCAACTGTGGGTGTATTTAGCTATTTTTGCACATAATGTAACATTCAGAACTTCACAACTTCAACAGTGTGTTAGAATCCTTAGCTCTTGAAAATAACAACTGTCGCTTATTCGAAATTCTTAGCATTGTACTTCAGATTCCGTGTTGAAATAATCCATTAAGTTCTTCATAACGTCAATAAATTCGAGCTTCTCCACATCATTGCTTTCCGGGATCCCCTAAACTATTATTTCATTTTCATTATGTTCTGTAGTTGACATTAGATATTTTTTCCTGAACGCTGTATTCCGGGCATTTCCAAATATATTTGGGTCCATTATTGCAAAATATGGAAAACTTGCTTCCATTGGGAAATATACCTCGTTTCCTAAGCTTAATTCTTTGCAAAGCTAATGTATTTTAGAAGATTTGTTCTGAAAATTAACTGTTTTGGGAAGCAATTCAGCTATGCGTCTTCTAAAAACTACTGAAAATGATTGTTTTTTCAGTATTTTTTTGATAAGAAGCGGCGCGAAATATTTGTTGAAATTTTACTTTAACCCTCAGAAAACCGAAGACTTTGCTAACTACGACATCATTTCTACCTCCTAACAAAAAAGCTTCCGTCAGGCTTTTAGGCCAATCTGTCTTCAATAAACTAATGCAACGCATTTCAGGAAACTGCATTTATTACTGCATACTTCGGGGGAGAAAAGGAAACAACATCGCAATATGGGACGTTTAGGGCAGTTGTGGTCGTTTGAATAAAAGTCGTCTCGGGCGTTTTGGCCTTCAAAGAGTTAGCCTGTTTCCCTAATTGCGATTAGACGAAGATTTCCCTTGCTATTAAATTGGATTATCGTGATGACCATGGGCTTTAAAATAAAACTTCACTTAATTTAAAGTTTTTTTATTCATTCTCTGAATCGTACTGAATCGAAGAACGTGCTCTTCAAACTTTTAACGAACTTCGTGTTCGAATTTCTCATTTTCGACTGTTTTGCGTTCCATCATATTAACTTCGTTAGTTTTAGACTCCATTTCATCGCAAATCTTTTTATTTTCGAAACTGTCATTTTGGGCGTTCTAGATAATTTTAGAATTTGTGAGGTCCACAGAAATCATACAAAATATTTGAGGAAATGGACATTGAAATTAAACTATCTGCAGAATTTAATTTCATCCCTTCGGAATAAATCGAAGACAAGGAAAGCATTTAAGTTTTGTAAGAAAAGTTTTTAATGAATTGAAAATTATACGGACAGCTGAAGAAATCTAATTGTTCAAAATTACAATTTTGTACATAAAAGATTTTTTTTTTCAGTTGCCAAAATTCTTTTGTGCCGGAAGGGCTTTGAGAAATCAATTTATCCTTTGTTCTGCCTTAATCCCTGCAACGGTCGCGTGGATAAATGTTTTTCATTACACCATTTAATTTGACTAACTTTGTTTTCGAAACTTTTCCTTTGAAATGCTCTTTTGGAGGTTTTTGGATAGCAATTTTCTAGCGAGAATTGCAATAATTAAGTTTAAGCAAACTACGTTTTTCTTTTTTTCATATTTTTAGTTAATGAATACATTACATTTATGCATCAGAGTCTCGATTATCCTACTTAAACGGAACTGAATTTTGATCGAATAACCGAGAATGCTGTATAATACGAAGGAAACAAAATCACTCATTAAAATACAACTGCGGAATAGAAAATAACATTTTATTACCAACTTGACTGTATGAAGGTTATAATTACTGTTTACTAAAATGAGTACCGAGTTTCGTCTTTTTATAGCTACAATATTTAAATTATTTCAGCGTAAAATAGGAGGAGATTCAGTACATAAGGAGGAGTAAAATAGGAGGAGGTTCAAACATTGCACAGTCAGAAGTGAGTGTAAGAAAAAAGATAATAATTTCTAATAGCAACAGATTTTTTATGATATGTTGTGTAAAGAAGAACGCTTGATAATCAGGAATGTACTATACCTGCAATATACAGTTATTTGTAACATTTTTTTCATTTTCTAGTCGTTATAATTATCCTTAGTCAGTGTAATAGGATGCGTATTAAAGAAAATTATGTTATATATTGTGAGAAATACAATGAGTTACTTAGCAGAAAAAGTCTGTGAAGATAGTAATTTCTAGAAGCAACAGACCTTTTTATGATATGTTGAGTAAAGAAGAACGCCTGATAATCAGGAATGTGTTATGTATAGTTATTTGAAACATTATCTTCATTTTTTAGTCCTTATTATTATCCTCAATCAGTGTAATAGGATGCGTATTAAGGAAAATTATGTTATGTATTGTGTGAAATGCAATGAATTACCTGGCAGAAAAGGTCTCTGAAGGTAATAAATTTGTAGTAGCAACAGACTTTTTAATGATATGTCGAGTAAAGAAGAACGCCTCAGAAGAACGCTGATAATCAGGAATGTTATAAATAACTTTAGTTATTAAGCAGTGTTTATTATTTAGCAGTGTTATAAATAACTTTAGTTATTTATAACTAAAGTTATTTATATTTAGTTATTTATAACACTGCCTTCATTATTTCGGAAGAACTGACCCTTTATTCACCTTTATCCGTATATCCAGCCTTCCATTCACTGAATTCCCCTTTTTCACATGACTAGACTGCCCTGGTCGATTTGGAATTCGCTAATGGACGCCGAACCCATCCATCATGTTTTCATTTTCTTACTGAATATGCCTGCGATGCATAGCTGGAATATTCTAGGCGCACTTGCAAGACCGAGAGACAACAGAAACATTTTTACATTATTGGGATTCTAACATAGATTTATTGATATTAGGACTGCTTCTATTAATCACAGTGCCATATATGTGCACATATATGTGCACCTTTTGCGAACGACTCTACTGTATTTTTAGTCCAAAGGGGTTTGTCCCTAAAAGACTATTGTTTTCGTTTTGCGTCGGAAACATTAAAAGTCTGTATCACTTTTCAAACTGTTGCCACAAAATATTGCAGCCCTGTATTATATTTAAAGAAATTAAATAATGAAGAATGTGCATAAATGTATGTATGTTTCTCGCATAAAAACGACGGTATAACGGTATATACTCGTGATAAAACGACGGTACCTAAAGCCGTCCAATTTTGAATGCGGTCATCCTGCCGCGAATATAGGCATCTGGAAATCCAAATTTCAAATTTGGAATTTGTTTTATGAACGATTTCATATTTTATAAAACTTTAACGAATTTTTGATGAACAAACTCGAGGATTTCCAAGCGGGCAATGGCAACGTTGTACACAAAAAAACATTTTTATCTGCAGCGCGTGAGACTGTGCGTAGGAAATTCTAAAGATAGGCTCCGTTTAAAATCATTTTGTGACATTGTTCTTAAACTGAATTTTGTGGTTTAAATGCGAAGAACACGATATTCAATAAATAAAAGTAACATACCAAATGTTTAAAAAACGCCCCTTTCGACGTAATTTAAAATCTGAAATCTTTCAGATTTATTTTTTTTTTTTTTTTTTTTTTTTAATTTTATGTATTTAATCAATAATTTATGGGATCGGAAAAAAAAAAGAAGAAAAATGTAAGCGCCCTGACTTGCTGTTAAAATGATAAGTTCTTGTAAAATATATTAATAAAAAATCTGATGTGTGCACCTCATAACTTCCTTGTATGGAATATTAAATTATACCCAATTTTCCTGAATTTCGTTTAAACATATTAAATTAACAGTTAACGAATTTTGAATTAAATCTACTTCGTCGATAGCGCATAAACAACAACAGAATAAATACATTCTTTTAAGTTCACTATATTTATTTACGATAGTCACACTTCGGCCCTAAACACAAACGATTTCACAGACGATTCAGCGGCGCTTAACTAATGCGCATGCGCTACTAATTAATTCAGTTCTCGTTTCGCGATAAGGCAAAAATACATAAAAATTCAAAATATTTTCATTAAAAATTGAAAGATGTAGAAAAATATAAAACACCAAGTACAGTTAAAACAATTAAAAATCAATTTTTACTATTAAAATTACAATTTGTAAGCAAAAACAAGGTAATAACTTAAATGATAATTCCAGAATGAATCCAGCATAATTTAAATCGCAGTAATAAAAGAAGACGTTACTTTGTTGTTGCGAAGTTTAGTTTCTCTAGATTGGCAACAAATCCACTATTCTGCTAATCTTCAAATGTAAACAAATATGGGGCTATCATAACCAAAAATTAGGCTTAATCGCACTTAAAAAACTTTTAAATAGTTGATAATTCCACAATTATTGCACGCAGGTTAACTAAAGGCATAAAACATTAACAGAAAGATAAGAGCAACATAATTCAGTCATTTCTAAAGCAAAAAATGCGCTATTTTTGGTGCGGACGATTGCAACCAAAATGCGAGGTGCACATTTACATGTTATAGCAGTCCTGTATACAAAATGTGAGCGTTCTGAGGCTTGTCGTTTTTGAGTTATGCGGGATACATATGACGCCACGAAAAAATCTCTTCAGAATCCATTTAAAATCAGCTTTATAATTATTTGGGGAAAAGAGGCCTTTATTCTGTCCTTACGTACGGATGTCACTCAAAAACATCGTTAAATTGCATTCAATAGCGGTCAAAAAAGATATTTTCGTTGAAATATGGTACCCGAAATTTTTCGCGAATACAATACTTCCTTCTTACTTCGTACAAGGAAGTAAAAAATTACCAATTTGATATTCAAATTAAAAAATACATATCCATATGAATATTCATCACTGCATTTTGACGGAGTACAAGCATAACGCATTTTATTTTGGCCTTAGGTTTAGATATTAATCAAAAACATCGTTAAATTCCATTGGATAGGGGTCAAAATGGATATTTTCGTTGAAATATGAGACCCGAAATTTTTCGCTATTACAATACTTCCTTTTTACTTCGTACAAAGAAGCCAAAATCTATTTTTCTTTTTTCAGCATAAAATATCATAAATAAATTTATTAATATGGTACTAAATGACTGTTTTGCTTTCCAACAATTCCGAGTGCTTAAAATATCCACGTGAAAAATTTTATTGTGTGTTTTAGAGTCTAGCGAATGCAAGTCTCGTGTTTGCTTGTACACTGAGCTTCCGATTTTAGTGAGCCTTGAGCTCATTCTCGCACACAGTGAGAAGGCAAGTCAGTGACGCAATGATTTTCCATACTCTAGTTACTCAAAAGTCTTCCGAAAGCGAAGAGAAAAATTATTGGCTTAAATTCAAATGCCACGATTTACTAATAGGGAGTGGGTCGTATGCCGTCAGAAAGTTGTAAACTGAGTTTTTTGAATCATTCATTCGCCTTTTCCATTTGGGTGTCTGACTGCAGCTAGTGTATGCCAGTATTTATACAGCAACTTACGTCAGCTTAAACACTTTCCTAATCCCGTGATGCTCGTAATGATTGTCACAACATCCACTGGAACATAAACAGTCGATTTCAGCAGCGATAGACATTCGTTACATAACAAAAACGTAATCTTAATTTTTAATAGATTATCAATGTTTTGACAGGATTGTCAATCTCATTGGAAATTCATTCAATTCCTTATAAGGTACTCTGCTAAAAAAAGGGGGGTGACTGCTCTATATCTTCCGTTCTACTGGGCCGATTGATGAAATTCAAATTGTGTTTTTCGTGTCTCGAAAGCGCAAATTAGGATATGTATTATACTTATATATAGCATTGTTCTAACACACGTATTTTGACACAAAACAGGAATTTTTCTGAAATGACATGACAATTTGTTTCCACGTTTCAATTTTACGTCTCAAATTACGCCAAACTGCTAAGTTTTGTAGAAATCGAAAGAGAAGTTTTTAAACAATTAGCTCTCAAAATTTCAGCTCCTTAATGTTAATTAATTATGTATATCATCTGGAGAACTACTTAATCGTTGCCACATGCTCCATTCAAATACTATAATAAATCTAAAACAATACGTAAAAGAAATTCTATAAACAAAGAGAAAAAGGAGAAAAATTTTCACAGACGATTCAGTATTTCTCATTCAATTAACTCAGTTCTCACTTCGCGACAAGACAAAAAAATATAAAAACTCAAAATATCTATATTAAACATTACGAAGTAAAGCTGAAACACTTATTTCCTCGAATAAATTCCAGAATGGATTAAGCATTATTTAATTCGTAATCGTAAAAGAAGGCGTTATCTTTGTTGTTGCGAAGCTTAGTTTTACTAGATTGGCAACAAATCCAATATTCTCCTAAGTTTCAAATGTAAACAAATATGTCCGTCGTGAGAAAAATGATTAGGCTTAGCCGCACTTAAACAACTTTTAAACTGTTGATAATTCTACAAATCTTGCATGCAGATTTACTAAACGCATCAAAACTCAAGCGGAAGATAAGGAAAACATAATTCAATCATTTTTAAAGTCAAAAATGCACAATTTACCAACATATAAGAATAAAAAAACTGAGCTCACTGACCCGAGTAACAGAGTGGATATATATATACATAAATTTATATACTTTTGGTACGTCAGTTTGTGATCAAAACAGGAGGTGCATATCTACATGTTATAGCAATCCTATATACAAAATTTTAACGTTCTGAGGCTACTCGTTTTTGAATTATGCGAAATACGTACATACATACGTACACACTGACGTGACGAAAAAATCTCTTTAGAATCCATTTTAAACCAGTTTTATAATTTTGAGGGGAAAAAGAGTACTTTATTCTGTTCTGTACGTACGACGTACACACTGACGTGACGAAAAAATCTCTTTAGAATCCATTTTAAACCAGTTTTATAATTTTGAGGGGAAAAAGAGTACTTTATTCTGTTCTGTACGTACGAATGTGACTCAAAAACATCGTTAAATTGCATTCGATAGCGGTCAAAATAGGTATTTTCGTTGAAGTAGCATACCCGAAATTATTCACGATTACAATACTTCCTTTTTACTTCGTACAAGGAAGTAAAAAAGGAAAGTAAGTAGGTTACAATAAATTTAAGAATTCCGCCAAATGAATTATTCTTGGCGCAAACTGAAAAAATGCGCCAAGATAACAACTTATTAAAATAAAATTATATATTGTTAAGAAAAATTCGGCGCTTGAGCCTGTATGTAAGCTTTCCGGCATAGCACTAGGGTTGCCATAAAATAGTGTATGGTAGGGTTGCCAGATTGGCGACTTTATCGCCCATTTGGCGATATCCCATGGTCCAATCGGGAAGCTTCTAGAATAACTTCCTGTCGAGATATTTCTCGAAACGTGTGGAACTTAAAGAAAAGCTATATAAACCCTTGCGTTTCTGAGAGCGGTTGGTTGCGAAGTAAGTTGATTGATTGTGAAGTAGTGTTGGAGTTGTGAGAATCGCTGCTTACTGTGAGTGCTAAGCTACGCGAGAGTCTTGTGAACGGAAAGCAATCGAGATAGTGCTTTGCCGTGAAGCTATCTTTACAGTATAGCTTGACAGTGCATTGGTGATTGTTCCACGGTGTTTATTATAAGTTTAGTGTTGCCGTGAAGCTACCTTTACAGTTACAGCCTGAAGCTGTGTTGCTGATTGTTTCAGCGTATTGATTGTAGATTTTCGACGCTTTCAAAGGTGATTTTGGAACTGTGCTGTAAATAGTGAGTCTTGTAAATAAATTGTGCTTTTTATTGTTCTGCATCGTGTTTTCATCGGATACTCTCAAATCCACGAACCCGTATAACGCAACAATATATTTCAAGGAACTTCTGAAAACAGTTGTTTAGGTCACCATACGTTTTAATGTCACAACTTTAATTTAGAGATAATAAACATTCCAATAAAATAAATGAAGCATGTAGGTGCAGACGAATGAGAAAACGGAACTGCACGTATCACAATGGGTGTCAGGGTGTGGCTTTAGCAACAGTTTGCGTGCGGCTGGTTTTTGAAAGTAGTTTTGTTGTTTTCCTAGAGCTGTATATTTCTGCAAATAAAGCAGACATTATTTCCTTGCTTTAGTTAGAATTAAATATGGTCACGTACAACGAAAGTTACCAGAATTATATTTTCATCTCTCTTTTGAAATAAGACTTTGCCATGTATGTCCTCAATTCCTATATTAAGTTCATTGAACTTTCAAAACCGCCCAGTAGCGAAGTGGCTATGCACCACACGTCCGGGGTTCGATCCCCGGGCTGGGCAAGGTTGACTCAGCTTTTCACCCCTTAAGTGAATCGATAAAGTGACTACCAAGTTCATTTGGGGACTAAACACCAGGGGTGCTGCGACAAGCTGACCACTTGCCCAGGGCATGTGCTGATGCTCTCCGGGGCCATAAAGGTCAAGAAGGCGGAAAAAGGGACACTGCAGGTCGTGGCCTAATAGGGCTGTTGCGCCACTGAGTTTAATTTTAGAACTTTTAAAAACTTCATGCTGTCTGAATAAATTTACTCTTTATTATTTCCTTCTATGTTGGGATATAATTCACTGCACTATAGGGCTTTAGAGCAAACAGAAATTTGAATTAAGATATAACTGTTATAAATGGTATAAATGAAGTTAATGACAAAGCGTTAAACCACGACTCTAAGCATACGTTTTGTGGTTTAAACATATAAGAATTCAAGTTCACACCACGAACTTAAAATAATAATACTACTTGTTTACGTGTTCCACCAACATAAGGCACTACACGGACTGGATCCCGACTGAACAGCCCCCATATTTGGCAGGAGGCGGGTCACCAGTCAAAGCTCCCAACCACTGCTACCTCCCGGGCACGCGGGTTCAGCACTCCCGTTTCTTGGGTTTCATAGCGGCGGGAGTTTGCCAACCTGGAGATTTGGCTGGTCATAAATATGCTGCCCGCCAGTACTGTACGGGCTGCCCGTCACTCAGGGTATTACCTACTAAACTCGATGCCGACTACAGAATCATCAGTTCCAGGTCTTACGCCAGTCCCCCGAGGTCAAACCTTATAAACGATCCAACCTGGAGTTCTGGAACCGACAGGTTCATAAATGAAACAGAGGCTGTTCGCACATTTTTAGACGATTTTGGTAAACGGTAATAAAAAATCGTTTACACGAAAATCCCGAAAATTTCGATGTAGTGAAAATATGTGCAGAAATGTATGTTAAAATATTTAGATCAGCATCCAAAAGAGACCAAAACACGAAAATTATAAAAATAGTGGTTACAAAAAATCACAAGAAAAAGAAAGAAACACACGCTATTTTGATACGTCAAAAAAGATAACATATTTCATTATAAAACCATTTAGACTGCGGTAAAAATTTTCTAAACGTAAGCAATATATCTCTTAAGCTAGTTATTTCAATAAACAAAACACTAAATAGAATGGTGCACTTTAATACCTTTTTAATGACAGTATTTACTTTGAAAACGTTACGACGGTAGGAAACATCGTTAATGTTGGCGCTATAACTTTCTGTAAAAAAATTATTTGCTGAATGTGGTTTCATAACGGATACGATCCATCATGTAAAGGATTTTTTAATTCATAAAATGCAGCTAGCGTATGAACAACGCAGACATACTTACAAACTTAAAAAGACAAAATGAGGGCAACTGTAATACCTCACATATCAAATCATTTTATAAAACATTCCAGCGCTACTTTTTAAAGTTCTGTAAAAGGTACAAATAATTCAAAAAATATCAATCATACGAAATAGAAACAAAGAGTTTAACGAAAAGAAATGTTTGTAAACAAATTGCAGAAGTAACCAACCGAGCGTATCAACACAATATACAGAGGCTGTTCGCACATTTTTTAGACGATTTTGGTAAGCGGTATAAAAAATCGTTTGCTGCAAAAGAAGTAATTGCAATTGTACTATGTTTTCAAAAGTCAAAATGATCGTCTGTGACTCGAAAGTTTTGTTTTTATTCAAAATGGCGAATTTAACAAAGCAGTGGTTCGAAGGCTACATTGACGCTCTTTCCGAAGAGAAATAGGCATACTCCGTTATCCAAAAACGATATTAGAGTCATGGTTTTGTGATATCTAAAACGTCGATAGGTAATATCATCCACCAGAAAGGAAAAAAACGTCAAATTGGAGCCTCGAGTGGAACAAAAATTCCAAACAAGTATCCGAGAAAAAAACGGACATCTTCGACTCTTGCAAAGGTACGTTGTTTAATGTTAAAAGAAAATCCCCCTAGTCAAAGGACAGTTGCAAAATCATTAAAATGCTCGGTGTCCACTGTAAACAAACGTTGATTTAAATCTTAAGAAAGCGAAAAAACGCAATGTGCATCGTCTTCTTCCGAAGCATATCGCTCGACGCGGGACGTGCTGCAGAATTCTATATCAGAGACACTTATCCAAAGAAAAATGGAAAACAATTGTCCCAATAGCTGAAGCATGGGTGTATTTAAATGATTGTATTAAAAAAAAAGCCATTTATTATCATAAAAGGGGAGAAAAAAATTTAAGTACGTGGTTCAAAGAATCGAAAGAGAGTTTTTCTAAGGGATTCATGATTGTTGCCGGTTTTTCTTATAATGGCGAGTTAAAAATAAAGACCGTGCAAAAAAATGTCAAGATTAACTCCAAATACTATGAGGAACACATTTTATGGCAAATGTTTCTGAATGAAATACCATCGCTTTCCCCATAGTGCCATCCATCTGTGAGACTCCATCGGGACAAAGCTAGCAGTCACACTTCAAAATCCACTGTAAATTTCCGAAACGAAATGGAACAAACTACTAGTGAAGGGTATCAAGGTCATACCCTTCACTGATATCCCTACTAAATCTCCCTATGGATTTTTGTGCTTTCGGACTTTTAAAAACTGCATTATCCGAACGTTGTCCCAAAATCCTAACGGGACTCTGGAAAGCTGTTCGGGAGGAATGGGATAAAATACCTCTTCTGAAACTTCAAAAGGCATTATTATCCTGGAAATTGCGGTGTGGAAAGATAGTTCAGAATAAGGGATGTCAAAATGAACATTTAAAACACAAGAATTTTATGTAACTTAGTTTTGTGAAAACAATATACATCGTCTAAAAAATGTGCGAACAGCCTCTGCATACCCCCGTGCCCCAGACTACCTAGGTACAGATCCTAGCCAGTAGCTTCGCAGAGTTCTCTACGCCGACTCCGGGGGGGGGAACATGAGCATAGGTCAAGAGAAATGAATTGGCCTACCACGATGAAATAAACAAGGTGACATTCTTTTATCATGGCGACTAAATCCGCATTAGACTTGACTAGGCGTAAAACTTACATGGGATTTATCCACATCTTAAAATTGTACTTATGACCCTAATGAAGATATTCCGAAAACTTTGATACTTTTTCGTTTTGTTTACTGTAGTATTATATACGATTACGTAATGTTTCACTGCGGTCAGTATATTTTCTTTATTAAAAACGACTGTAAGAAATAAGCGACTGAAATTAAAGGTGTTCCTTATGGAAAGTACGCAGTAAACTTTATTATAGAAAAAAAAAAAAATTCAGTTTCTCTCAGTGGTTTGTAATCTGTAACAATTATTTAACATGTAAATTCATTTAAGGTTTAGTCTTTCCTTGCATAATACTAAGACCTGGTAAAAAGAGAATTCAGGTTAACTAAGGATTGAGAAATCATCTAACCAACAAGGAAAACAAAAAGATAGATTTTTTAAGTTTTGTAGAAGAAGAACGTGATCTATGTTCCAAAGCTTTCTGCAAGCACTTTTTCATCATTTGTAGAGAACCTTAAAATGCGTATATTCGCCGGTCTTTTGCGCACCTTACAAAAAAAAGCATGAAATTCGAGAATAAAGTTTTTTTCTCAATGGCGAGCACAAATCGTCATAGACGTTGGGTACTAGTAGAGCGCGAAACGCTGGGCACTTTATGATGAGGAGGCACATAATAGGGTAGCTAACGTTGCCTCCTTTGAAGGGACAGACAATTTACATCCGTGCTTTCTACGGGATTTAAAACCGTACCCTTAGGTGCAACAGTCAGAGTCACTAACTACTTTCCTTCGGAGCAGCACGAAGCTAAAGATTATACTTAGCATTTACATTAATTGCTTCTTTCAGCCGAGGCCGATAGTTTTGTGGTAATATGTGAGGCACCAAACATACATTCCTGATTTGGAATCTCCGGTTAGTATATTTTTTATCCGCAATTTTGATTATTTTAATGTTATTTTATTTTTTAAAATCATTATTGTTATTATTATTAATATTATTATTATTTTTAAAAATTATTATTATTATTATTAATTATTCTTTTTTAAAATTATCCGTGAACTTTAAGCATTTTTAAGAATTAATAGAAAGCTGTGGATGACCTGTTTGGTTTCTTAAAACCAAACTAATATTATTTCCACATGCTTAAACTATGTTCCCAAAATGTCGTACTTTATAGTGTCGTTGTGTAGTTAAAAAGTAACGATCCATAAATCTGTTTTCTATTTGGCCAAAAGAAAAATTTCAACTGAAATTTACGAACGTTTTTTCACCCACATGCCTTCACAAGACTCATGGAAAACCAAATCTGCTTGGAGAAGACATAGAAGTTCCTTCACCGATTTTGCACGGGTAGTGCACCCCTGAATTCGGCGATGCAACTCGTCCCAGAGGTTCTCGATAGGGTTCAGGTCTGGACTCTGGGCAGGCCAGTCCATTCGATGAGCTCCATTGGCACCATACCAAGCCTTGGTTAACGTCGAAACATGACAACTGACATTGTCGTCCTGAACGTAGCAGGGGTCCAACCCGTAAAACTGCCACAACGTAGGAAGCGCATTGTCATCCAAAATAGTGCAGTAGGCATCGGAGTTGAGCTTACCATGAATGGGGACCAAAGGTCCCAGCCCATACCAGGAGAAACACCCCCAGACCATAATTCCACCTCCGCCGAACTTGACTGTTGGCACAATGCATTCTGGCAGGAGACGTTCTCCAGGTAGACGCCAGACCCAGACCCTGCCATCAGAACGGTAAAGGATGAACCTTGATTTGTCACTCCAAAGAACCCGTTTCCACTGATCTACGTTTCAATTTCGATGTGCTTTGCACCACATTAACCGAGCAGCGCGGTTGGACTTTGGGATCAAAGGCTTATGGGCAGCAGCACGACCATGAAAACCAAGCAGATGTGCTTCCTTACGGATGGTATTCATTGAAACAATACTCCCGGATGCCTGTTGAAACTCCTCGCGGTTGAGGGCCATCGGTTGGGTGCGGTTCTTCCAAATTTCTCTGGACAGCACTCATCGGTCTCTATGTACCAGTTTCTTTGGTCTGCCGACTCGGGGTACATTCCGACAATCACCGCTGACCTTCCACTTCTTAATCACATAGGCCACTGTCGGTTTTGGGTACTTCAGATAGCTAGATATGTCCCTTAAGAATCGGCCACATTTGTGGTACCCGATAATTATACCTTTCTCGAAATCAGAGAGCTCCGAACTGCGAGGCATCTTGCATGCGACTAAAGCCGATGCTGTTTCCTACACGATATATATCGGCGGAGTCCGTGACTTACTTTAGGACCGCAGATATCGTCATTTGCATAGGTGTCCAAGTACTTATTGGTAGTCAGTGTCAGTGTAATCTTATTCTTCGGTTCGTTGTTAGCTATCACAAATCATATTCATTGATCACAAATCGCGTTCATTGATTGGTTATAATTAACAAGAGATGTAACACTAGAATATTTGAACGCAAGAACCGATTTATTTGCTTCTGAAGAACACGACAGTGTCGTTCGAAGTGCGATAGTTGCTTTCTGTTTAGTTGATTAATGAAAGCAAAAGGAAGGAATGCTTTCGTAGAGGACTTTATTGGGAAAACTGGCTTATATTTACCTGACTCTTGAAGAAACCCGTGCAGCTAGATCATTTGCTGAATTTGAATTTAGGCGAACTTACTCATTTGGCTAATTGTAGATATCTTCTTTATTTGAAATTAGCGCTAAAAAACATGAGATTTAAAAAATAATTTTTATACCTGAGTTATGTCGAAACAAATATACTGCCTTTTTTTTCTTCAGAAGAACAGCGTATCAAGCAATTTATCGTACTTACTTCCTTGTACGAGGTAAAAAGAAAATATTGTAATCGCGAAAAATTTCGAGTATCATATTTCAACGAAAATATCCATTTTGACCGCTATCGAATGCAATTTAGCGATGTTTTGGGGTGACATTTGTACGTAAGGGCAGAATAAAGGACTTTTTTCCCCAAACAAAGTATAAAACTGATTCAGAAGATATTTTTTTTGGCGTCTGTACGTACGTATTTATGTATGTATCTCGCATAACTCAAAAACGAGTAGACTCAGAACGTTAAAATTTTGTGTATAGGACAGCTATAACATGTAGATGTGCACCTCCTATTTTGGTTGAGGTCGGCAGCACCAAAAGTATATATATATATATAGGTATATATATATATATATCCACTCTGTTACTCGGCTCAGGGAGCTCAGTTTCTTTATTCTAATATGCTTTTAAATTGTGCATTTTTTGCTTTAAAAATGATTGAATTATGTTGTTCTCATCTTCCTGTTAAAATTTTTATGCCTTTAGTTAACCTGCATGAAGTAATTGTGTAGTTATGAACAATTTAAAAGTTTTTTTAAGTGCGGATAAGCCTAATTTTTGGTTATGATAGCAGACATATTTGTTTCCATTTAAAACTTCGCAGAATAGTGGATTTGTTGCCAATCTAGAGAGAACAAGCTTCGCAACAACAAAGTAACGTCTTCTTTTATTATTGCGAATTAAATTACGCAAAGTTCATTCTGGAATTATCATTTAAGTTATTAGCTTGTTTTTATGAAGAAACTGCAATTTTAATTGTAAAAATTGTTTTTTTAATTGTTTTAACTGTAATTAGTGCTTTATGTTTTTCTATATCTTTCAATTTTTGATGAAAATATTTTGAATTTTCATGTATTTTTACCTTTCTGCGAAGTGAGAACTGAATTAATGAGTAGCGCACGCGCATTAGGTAAGCGGCGCTGAATCCTGTGCGAAAAACTGTTTCTTTTTTATTTGTTTCTTTTCTTTTATATATCGTATTATATTTATTATAGTATTTGAATTGAACTTGTGGTAAGGAACTTCTTCAGATAATATAAATTTTATGCACTCTGAGTTATAATAGGAATGAGATGTAACGCTATTAAGTGAACCTAGCGCCGAAAATTGGCTATGGTAAATATATATAGGGAACTTTAAAGAGTGCATTTATTCTGTTGTGGTTTATGCGCTTTCGACGAAGTAGATTTAATTAAAAATTAATTGTTAATTCAATATGTTTAAGTGAAATGCAGGAAAATTTCGTATAATTTAATATTGCATACAAGGAAGTCATGTGGTGTACACATCAGATTTTTTTAATGGATTCAAGGGGGAGAACTATATACGAACAGCCTTTCATTAGATTTTTTGTTTAAGGCGAAATATTAGCCAGCTTCTCATAAGAGTAAGAACATTTCATATGATCTTAACGAAGTTTCATTGGCACTACTTCATAAAGTGACTTTTAACTAGCCTGTTCATGCACATTTCTGCCAACTTTTGTTGCCAAAATGACAAACGATCTGTCAATTTACTGTGGGTTTTAAAGATCTTAACTCCTGCTGGTGCAATTTCTAGAAGCTCAAACTATTCTCCGAAATCTTCTTTGGCAGTTTGTCAATACTTCTTACAAGAAACGCTTTCCATCCTTATTAAAATGTCAGCATTGTGGTTAGGCAACTGTCATCACCTTTTCAAGTGAAATTAATGTGCTTAGAATTTCGTTAAAAAATTAATCCCAGGTAATTACGATTGAAATCGGCCGATTTTAGGATATAACAAACTTTAGGCTTTGATATCTAATATACTTTCTCAGATACGTTATTTCTCATTTGCTATACATTTGTCGTCCAGCTCATGTAAGAGTATCAGGGGGCCCAGTGGATTAGGCTAACAACGCTAGTTCAAATCTTGACGAACAGGCTAGGTGCATCGTCGTTTTCGCGTTTTTAACCCTTGTGTAATGTTAATATGAGCCAGCTTCAACTA
>KK120735.1:423900-449362 GCA_000611955.2 Stegodyphus mimosarum | reverse complement strand
ACATATCCCGTTCAAGAAAGCGGCGTCACTGTTGTTCATTAATATTAAATCTGATCATCACATAGGTCTGACAACTTTACAAATAGGTAAATATTAAAAAATGTTCGAAATGCATTATATTTAACTTGCTTTGGTACTATAATTAATTTTCACTGTTCCTGAGACTAAAGAATTGACTACTTAGAAGAAGGAAGTAAATTTAACGAGTTCACTTCAGATTTCATTGTTCTGATGTGAATTACATGACATCGAAACAGTAGCTAGGAAGAACAGGATGGGAAACTGCTGATATTGCGGAGGAAAGGCTGTCTTACCCAGTGATTAATTACAGGTTTGAAGCATTTTCTTCTGAAAAATACCAGCCGACATGAAATTACTCTGACAGAGCTTGTAGCATCAGATAAACAAGCAATGGAATACGTATTTGTGTTTTTACATACATTTGCATCATTGAACAACTCGTCCAGTATGTCCAGTTAATGAGGAAGTCTGTCTATCTGTCAGCGGATTATTTTTATGTATAGCTATTAATAATTATAAAATACAAAATGACACAATTATATTTAAATTTTACTATTAAGTATAAAATCGAAGCTTTTCAGCAAAATGACATAGGAAAAAGAATAAAAGCATTTTACTAATTTCAGGCTTTTCAGTGTTCCGCAAACTTAAAATTTGAACAGCAATGGATTATATATTACGCCCAAAAGGCATTTTTTTTTCATTGACACCAACATACACGTTTCGATAGCATTTGGACTAATGCACCTTTGGGCTAAAAATATTTAAAAACAGAATATCCTTAGAATTTCCGATAGACAGTCTCGCGCGCTGGAGATAAAAATGTTTTTTTTTCGTACAGTGTTGCTGCTGTTCACTTTGGAATTGTTGAATTTGTTAATTAAAAATTCGTTAACGTTTTTCAAAATATGAAATGGATAATGAAACAAATTCAAAATTCGAGCTTCCAGGTGTCATTTTTCGGGTGGATGACTACGTTATTCATCATTTCATGACTCTAGGTATCTTTTTTTATCACTATACGAGAAATATACATATATTCATACAGATTCTTCATTATTTAATTTCTTTAAATATAATACAGAGCGATAATATTTGGTATCAACAATATGAGAAATGATCTATCAATTATTAGTTATTCGACGCAGAATGACGTTTCGAGATAAATAGCCCTTCTGGGTTGACACATCTTTGGGTTAGTAACGGAAAATAATCTTAAATTTCCGTGACACTAAATGTAAGTTTTCGTTACCAATTTTCACACATTTAAGCACACGTTTATTTATCACTAAATGTTATTTAAACTAAAGGTTTTGCTGTAATACGTGGCAGTGATGAACTCAAAAAAAAGAAAGAAATAATCTAGTATTACAATGCCGCTTCACATATAAAGATTTCAGATGTTACGTAAGTGTTTCATAAAACCACGCGTAAATAATGCAGCCTCCACAAAATATATCTAAGAGCAAAACATCGATTCTTTAAACCTTTTCACTGCCTCGAATACGTGATTCCAGAACAAAGCGTTAAGCCGCTTTTTGTCTAAAAATCAATAAAATAGCTTGCTCTTTCAAAATTATGCAGAATTAAGAGTGTAACTTAAAATGCAGGTAAAGAAAAAATAATAAAAAAAAGATGGAAACAAAATCTGAAAGTTTTCCGATTTTATATTACGGAACTGTTTTAACGTTTTGTGTGTTAGCTTTATTTATTAAATATCGTGTTCTTCGCACTTAAAACTCAATTGAACAGCAATATCACAAAATAATTTAAAAAGAGCATAGCTTTAGAATTTCCGGTACAGTCTCGCGCGTTGGAGATAATTTGTTTTCTTTTTTTCGTACAGTGTTGTTATTGCTGTCTTTGAAATCGTGGAGTTTCTTAATCAAAAACTCATAAACGCTTCGCAAACTATGAAATAGATAATAAAACAAATTTCAGCTCCCTAATTTGGACTTCCAGATGTCCATTTTCGGGTGAAGACGTACGTTATTCAAAATTGGATGGCTCTGGGTACCGTTCTTTTATCACAAAGCGAGACAACATAGTAATTTATTCAAATTCTTCATCATTTAATTTCTTTAAATATAATACAGGGTGATAATATTTGGTGGCAACAATTTTAAAAGGGAGACGTCTTTTACAGTTAAACGCCACAAATGCTAAAACGAAATTAATAGCCCTTCTGGGCTAATAAGATATAAAATACAGATGAAGCTAAAACTAATTTTCAGAAACATGTTTTTAAAAATTAATTTATAAGACATACATGTGGAAGCCACATACATTCTAATTAAATACATGTATGTAGAAAATACAGCTTTAATTTGTATTAGATATGCATAAATATATTTGCTTATTTTTGGCACTCTATTTTGCATTTCCATTGCATTTGTTACTATACGCTATTATGGTTTGCTAACTGAAAAAGAATAATGGTTTGTGAGTTTCATTATTACATTCATACATATTTTTTCTTGTTATGCAAAAATTACACTTGCTTTCTTTCTGGATTCCTTTTCATTACCGCACACGGTTGATAGTATGAGACGGATTTAATCTTAGTCTCCCCCATGCCTTTAAAGCGAAGCAGCTCTATATTTCCCTTAGTTAAAATAGATGCTAATAGTTGCCTTCTCTTTTGCTAAAAGCAACGAATAGTTCACTAGCGAAATCACACATTTTGGATAGATTTGCCTCTGAAGGATTTCAGATTTTCGAATATGTGTATGGAAATATTTAAACTTTCACAGAAATAACTCAAACGTAAAATTGTAGAGTCATTAGGATATTTTGATGCTGAGAGATGTGAAAAATGAGCAATGCCCTCGCCGGGACTCAAACTTCGGACCTCTCGAATGCGCGCCGAGTGTGTTGGCCATTACACCACGAAGGCATGCTAAGAGAACGGAAGAAATACCTTATATAACCCCCTTTTAAAGGGCGACTAGGAATTAGGAGACCCAGTCGCGAAACCCTGGTGGTGAAGAATCATCAACCACCACTTTTTTAGTTCGGGTGCCACTGTAGAGTCGTTAGGATATTAAATTATATGAAAAATTAGCAATGCCCTCGCCGGGACACGAACCTCGGACCTCTAGAATACGTGTCGAGTGTGATGGCCATTACACCACGAAGGCATGCTAAGAAGGCAGGAGAAATACCTTATAAAATGTGAAAATTAGAAAACAAAAAACAATAAAATGGTTTAAAGCTTGCAAATTTTTTAAGCAAAATATGAAACACAATTAATTTATGCCATAAAAGTAGTAAAAAAATTCTTCTATCAGCACAGCTCAATAATTTTGATTCAAAAACAAAACTACTATGCACCATGTAAAGCAGTATTAAAGTTTTACTACAAAAGTAACTCCAGTTATCTCCCGTGATAATATGCATTCAAGTCTTCTGTTAAAAATAGAAAACAAGCAGAATTTCCAGTCTGTGTTATACAGAAAATCACATTTAATATAAATTAAATGAAAAATTCATTTCCTGAAAAGAGCTGAAAGCTGATACTTATATAATGGTAAGGAATGTAAAACAATAAAATTTAAAATAAACGTGAAATCTATTATTACCAAGTCTCTTAGGCATTATAGAAAGCTAATTGCCAATTAATAAGTAAACATGTGCATGAGAATATCAAAAGCAAGACAATAATAAACAATTACAAGCTCAATTTCATTTAATAAAATAGCAGAAACACCCAAGTAAATTAAATTCCATTGAGAAAAACTGTATTTTTCAACGCAACACAGTTATAATTTAGCAACAACATTTATCAGTGCTCCAGAGATCACAATTATGTTTTATCTTAACATCATTAACAGAAACAGGATTTATCACCTATGTACTCATATCATGAGTTAATAAAGTTAAAATGTTTATTGTGAGTGATTTAAAACACCATGCTGGTGTACGAAATTCGTTTAAAACTTGTTTCCACACATTTTCATTTTGGTCTGAAAAATAATTTTAAGCGAAAAATTTCATACAGCTTTACAGTAAAAGATATAAGTGCATGTAGAAGATTCGACAGTCCGTTCATAATAATGCTGATACTTAACCTATTCTTTTCCTTTAAAAACTTAGTTATAAATAAGGTTCAGCACAGTCGGTCACAGCATTCCCAGAACATTACTTGACAGGATGTGATGATAATTCCACTGCTCAGGGCGTTAAGGAAAATTGGCTCTACTCAGCTGTTTTAGAATTTTTCTCTCGATTTATGTAGCCTTTTTCAACTGTAGAAGAAAAGTATAGAAATTTTCAGAAAAATGTAGAAATAAGCTGTGGTAGATTAGAATAATGAAGCACAGTTTGAAGAGAGGTTAGTCTCGGAAACTCCCGTGTGAAGAATCGTCAGAGCTGTTAGTGTTAGGAGCAACGGAACCACCAAGGGAAGAATTTTGTCATAAAGCAAAAATTAAGCCTTTTAAATAAATCTCTTAAGCGATTATCTAAAATATTTTAATAAAATTACACGAATGTTTTTTTTTTCACATACTCGCAGAATACTATGTAGCTTATATAAAGAATAATGCTGCATCATCGTAAGCGCTTCTAATAAAATCTACATTGTGTTTTCTTTCCGTCAGTTTAAGTTGATGTTTAAACGCTTTCATATTATAAGTGTAGACGTAGAATGCGTGATGACGCAGAAAGTTATTTCAGTTGGCATAGATAAATAAAGTTATATTCATTTTGTTATTCTTCTGTTAATGTTTTAAATTTTTTCTTTTGAGATTTTGCAACCCGACACTTTTAGGTTGCTATAGAAACAAATTCTGTGTATTTTGTTAACAATTGTTGCTTTACTGTCTATTTTAACATCGTAACGCATTTCACCAGCCTTCTTAGCATGCCTTCGTGCTGTAATGGTCAGCACACTCGGCGCGTATTCGAAAGGTCCGAGGTACGAGTTCCAGCTAGAGCACTGCTCATTTTTCATGATTCCTGCTTTCAAAAAATACCTAATGTCTCTACAGTGGCGCCCGAACAAAAAAAAAGTTGGTTGATGATGATTGTCCTCCACCAGGATTTGGCGACTGGGTCCCCTAATCCCCAAACGCCCTTTAAAAGAGGGAGCATATAAGGCTTTTCTCCCTCCTTCTTAGCTTGCCGTCGGGGTGCAATGGTTAGCACACTCGGCGCACATTCGAGAGGTTCGAGTTCGGGAGAGGGCGTTGCTCATTTTTCATGACTCCTGCTTTCAAAAAAAATCGTAATGACTCTACAGCATAGGGTGCAAAAATTAACATTTTCAATATATTTTATTTCTTTATTTTCACAAAGGCAAAAAAGCGGTTCCGCTCATAAAGAAATAAGTGAAGTTTATGGTGTTGATTGTTAACAGAATGTGTGTGTTAGAATTGGTTTAAAAAATTTCATTCTGGAGATTTTTTCCCTTGAAGGTGAGAAACTTTTTGGTCGATCTTCTGAAGCTGATGATGATACAATTATAGCCATATCTGAATCGAATCAGCATATAAATGTGCGAGAGACTGCTAAAAGCTTAAATGTATCACATACGGCAATTGAATATCGCATAAGATAAGAAGCTCAATATTTCATTTCCACATGAAATGAAAGAAATTCGCTTGACACAAAAACTTATTTGCGTTATTCATTTCAAACATAGTGTAATCGATTCCTTTTTGAAAGGAATTATCTCTGGTGAAAAATGAATCATCTACAATAACATCAGTCGGAAAATATTATGGTCCAAGCATGAAGAATCAGCACAAATCATATCGAGAGCTAGATTGCATCAGAAGAAATTCATGTTGCCACTTTGGTGGGATTACAAAAGCGTTGCGTATTTTGAGCTGCTACCAAGAAACTAACAGATCAGCTAAGATATTTTCTGCTGCCAACTTATGAAACTGGAGTAAGCGGTCAAAGGGAAAAGGTTAAAATTGGCAAAACTGAACGGAAAAAAAATTCCACCACGACCATGCGAGGCCTCATACACTTTTAGCAACATGTACGAAATTACTAGTTGGGAAGTGATGTTTCATCCCCCATATAACCCCGACCTTGCACCATCGGATTATCATCAATTATTCGAAGTTTACAAAACTTCTTAAATGGTAAAAATTTCAGTAATAACCATGATCTCAGATAGCACTTGGTTGAGTTTTTGCTGATAAAGACCAGATCTATGAGCACGGAATCTTGAAGTTACCAGAAAGATGGGCAGAACATTTGGTGTTTACGATGAACATTAAAAAATGGTGTTTTTAATGTTAACCAGAAAAAGGTGTTAACGATGAACAATGGTATATGTATCCAACAATATAGAAAATTACTTTTAATTTATAAGAACAATCATTCTTCCTTATAAAAATCGACATTTTGCCTATTTCAGAGTTTAAGTAATTAATCTAATAAACAGTTTAACTATATAACATAATAAATGAGTAAATAATAAAACAATATGCTAGATAGTGTTGGAACGCTGATTTTAAAACCGGGATAATTCAAGAACATTCAATTAATCTTATCTTTTTAGGTGTAGGAAATTAATTAAAATTTATCAGCGTGCAGCAATAATCTATACATATATGATAATAATATATAATAATAATATTTTCTGCAATTTAAATAAAATAAAGTGTTTTTATTTTAGTTGAAAATCAAAAATAATTAGTTTTACACAAACTGTTTATTATTTTTTTTTTGAGGGGGGTCACTCGAATCGGTACCTAGACAAACTGTTAAACGTTTGTGTTTTAATTTAAAATGTTGATAACTTTTAACAGTATGCAGTTCAAGCTTTCATTGAACAATAAGCGAAAATGTTGCATTTTCAGTCCCTTTAGATACCAATTACCTGGTTCTGAATGAAACATTATTAATTTTCTGGAAAGAATTAAATATTCCATGTTTACTGTTTACTTGCGCTAACTTTTGAAAAAAAATCCTTTCTGCTTCTAAGTCCGCTTTGATTTAGAAAGATTCTGAGAAATAGACTGATTCAAACAAACAAAATTTGAACTCTTACTCAAATATCTTTTGTCCAATTACGTTGAAAAAATGAACCAGAAGATTCAAGAATTTTATTTATATATGTTTTTACTAAATTTCTTTTGGGCCTTTTTTAATAAATAAGTATTTTTAGAAATCGTATTCTTAAATCTGCATTTCATTAAAAGTAGATTGCGAATTTTGCTTCAACTGCAAATCTTTAATGTTACGTGGATTCATTTACTTACTTATTTATAATTTTTATTTTTCTGTCCTATTATTAAAACGTAAAGGATTAGAGAAATTCCAACTCAAAGATTCGAGAGATTATTATAATTTGAACAAAGTTTCGTATTCGAAAATCGAACATTCGCTCCAAGCTTTAATGAGGTTTTAAATTTTGCTCCTTCCTTTTAGGTATATAGCATAAAGCCAGAGAAACAAAACCAAAAAGTAAAAGTGAATAGTTATAAAGTTTGGTATATTTTGCAATCATCTAATAGTATTCAAACTCTAAAATAACAACTGAGCCCTGAGAAGAGTGTAAAAAACCCTTTATTTTTAATTAAGAAAGAACAGAAGGTATACCTTGTGCTTACAAGCTCAGCCAGCACTTATGGCAAGATAACTTGAAATAACACTAAGTTCAAATGTAAAATTTAAATAAGCTACTACCCGAAGGCTACACATACAATTTAATGCGAAACTAGCTCAAAACCTAACCGGCATGTAGATTCAAAATCAGCAATTAGAATGCAAGGTCCAAGACAACAAATCTTATCTGATCTAGCAGCAACTTAGTAGCGTGGCTTCGAGAGGCAGAATACGCTCTGTTTTACAGTTTAAAAATCTCACTTAAATACAGGAGAGCTAATTTGCATTCTGGCATGGAAACGGAAGGAATAAGTGATAAAGGTCTAAATCATTAAATATCTGTTTAATTAGCATAAAAGTATTCTACATAGTTAACAGTGCATTGGTCTAGGTACGATGTTTATTGCTATATTCAACACAAATTTTAAGATTATTTTCGAGGAACGTATTACAATTTCTACCCAAAAGTAATTTTTAAATATATTACAAGCTGGTAATTAAAAGCTCAAAGCATACCAAAATTAAACTGCGTAATCTAACTTCAAGATTTATCTCTAGATTCTCTTTTTCAGTTTGTTCCAAACTCTGTCATCATTTCTCTTTACATCTAATTAAAATCTTATAATATGATTACGACATTTTATATTTTCTTTCTAAATTTAATGAATAAACCTTTTTTACAGCAACGTCTTTTATGCGGAAAGCAAATAACCTCGTTCTTTTAATAAATAAAGCGCTGCAAGTTAAGAATTATTAAATGAAGAATTATTTTAGAATAGTTTTAAATATTTTAGAATTATTAAATGAAGCGAAATTTAATTTCCAAATTATATGCTTTTCTTTACAAAAAGGTTAAATTTTCTTCTTTATTTTCTTTCAGGACATATGAAAAGGACTTGTGAAACGTAAGTAATGTTTTCTGTTTTATGTTAGATTTGTGTGCAACTCAAGTAATATAAACTAAGTTTTGGAACAAATATTGAGTTAATTATTAGATTAATATTTTTATTAGATTTTATATGATAAAGAACTAAATTTAACAGTAATTTATTTAAATGTAGTGAAACATAACTGTAATTTTTATATTCTCTACATTTCACCGCTGCAATAATATACTTTCGTATTTGTATTCAAATAAATATTTTTTTCAAATCTAATGAGCAAATCGCTGCCATTTTTATTTTTATGCATATTGATTTGCTCAGTATTTCAAAATTTTGTAGAAAATACTTTACATAAAGAGAGTTTTAGTGTACTTGGTGTTTGGGTTTAGCTAAGAATTTATTCATATTTAGGGGTAAGATAACTGCAGTTTTTATTTTCTCGTTGTTTCAATTTTTTTATTATACTTAATTTTTAGGCTCAGCTGAAAATTTATTCGAACATAGTAATTAGAAAATGATTTCCACTTTTATCTTCTCTAAGTTTGAATTCTTCAATAATACAGTTTTCAAATACTTAATATTTGGGTTCAGTTAAAGGTTTGAACAAATGTAACGAAAACAAACCTGCTTTTTATTATCACCGAACATGCTATTAGTCTCAATCCTCACTTTTTCGTCGGTATCACTTTTCAAATAAAAGGATATGCCACCAAATATTATTGCCATGTATTATTTTTAAAGGAATAATTTACCGATTATTAAAAAAAATGCATGGCAACACAACAAAATGTTGTCCTTAAATGTTACCGCCATTTATTAATTTTCAAGAAATAATTTAGCGTATATGAAAAATGTATGGCAAAGCTTAATACCCTATTGGAAATTTTAAGCATACACTGTTTTTAAATATTTTGTGATTTTGTTTTTGAATGTGTAAGTAAGTGTGAAAAAAGTGATGTTTAATAAAGAAAGTTAAAAAGACAAAAAATTGGTAATAAAAAAGCAAAAAAAGTTATGCAAATCATCTTGTCAAGAAAACGGAACATTGATATGATGGACTGAGAAAAACTGAAAAAACATTAATAGCAATACTCAACACTGAATCGGGAATTCTAAGCAAATGCTGCTTTTAAAAAAATTATATGATTTCGTTGTTGAGTTAATCTTAATTAATAAAGTTAAAAAGACAAAAAGCGTTGCCCAACAGCGTTAACGTTGCCGAACTTCCATGACGGAAATACTGAGACCAGTTATATTTTTAGCCCAAAAGGGCAATTTGCCCAGAAGGGCTATTAATTTTTGTCATTTTTCGTCGGTTCACTATAAATGTTAGTTCACTTTTCAAATTGTTGCCATCAAATATTACAACCCTGCAATATATTTAAAAAAATTAAATAATGAAGAATCTGCATAAATGTATGTATGTTTCTCGCATTGTGAAAAAATAACGGTTTCTAGAGACATCAAAGTTTGAATAACCTAGTCTCCATTCGAATATGGGTGTCTGGAAGGCCAAATTTGGAATTTGCATTATTATCTATTTCATATTTTGTCAAACATTAAAGAATTTTTTATTAACAAACTCAACGGTTTCAATGCGAGCAATAGCAACACTGTACGAAAAAGAAAAAACACTTTTATCTTCAGCACGCGAGACTGTGTATCGGAAATTCTAAAGATGTGCTGTTTTAAATATTTTGTGATATTCTTTTTGAATTAAATTTTATGGTTTATGTGCGAAGAACATGATATTTAATAAGTAAAGATAACACGCAAAACGTTAAAAACGCCCCCTTTGGGAGTAATATAAAATTTGAAAGCCTTCAGATTGTTTTTCCTTTTTTATATTTATTTTGAAACTATACAAATTATCTTTGTTAAATAAAAGAAAATATTAGCACAATTAGAGAAGGGGAAAGACAGTAGCTTTCCCGTCGCGTGATGCGACTTACGTCTTCGGAATTTCTCAGATAAATGCTCTTTTTTTACACTTCCAAACTGCGTCTACGGAAACTTCCCAAAGGGGAAGTTTTCTTAAAAAGTTTTTTCCTTGATTCCTTTCCGGCCTATGTAGTGGACACTGGGATATGTTGCCATGAGAACAAGAAGTTCGCTAATATGAACCTGATGTTTGACACAGCAGGATTGTGTCCAAGAGCAGACTGCGAGCTCGGGAAGAGCATTAAAAACCTTAACGAAACCTCTAGTGCGACGTTAAAACTCCAATTTTCTATGTGTGTGTGTGTGTGTGTGTCTTATTTTATATTGCTTGAATGTTGCAATTATATAGTTTTAGTACAAATATTCAGTTTTAGCGAAGAATTTACCAATAAACAGTGAGAAAGAAAGTATCTTTATATCGATCATTGTTTGAAATCTTTAATAATATAGTTTTATTGTACATAATTATCGAGTTCAGCTATAATTTGCTGATATGATTATGTTATAGATTCACATAGTCCCCAAAATTGCTACTAAATTTTGCTTTTCTGGCGTGTAAAGGCCTTTTCTTGGGTTTCTTGGTCTTTTTCACATTAATTTCTAGATAATCTCCTCAGAACGCTTATTGAGTGTGTCTAAGCACTTTGCCAATACATATTAGAACATTTAGTTGAAAATTAATTAAAGCATAATGAATATTTTATTAACTAGGGATTCTGCTCTACGGAAAGCATACAAAAACATAGATTTTATTTTTCAGAACTGCTCACCCACTCACAGCTTCGAAATTGTTCTCATAAAATTTTATATTTTATTTTAAGAAACTTTAGAGGAAAAAACAAACGTTCATGATTAATATTTAAGCAAATTAAACCTATAGTAATCTATTTCGAACATACCGTACAAAAATTCAAAATAATTCATGACCATCTAAAGGAAAGTGAAAAGTAGTTAAAACCCTCCGATTGTATATATACGGCCTATAATATTTTTTGTGATGTCTGAATAAACGTATATATACGTGTACCTTAAAATATGTTCAAGAAATTAAGCGATGTATTTAAAGTACATAAATCTAGGTTTAAAATATCAGGGGCCTTTTGACATTAAAATCAATAAAGTAATTACTTCCTATGGTAGTTATGGGGAATCCGTGCTTTCTTAGCGAAAACCCGGCCTGTCACAGGATTAAAAACTGTGCCTCTTATAGGCCTCAACAAGATAGCGTATACTGAAGAAGCTAACTTGTGAAGTTATATATCACCTGCTGTGCCCACATCCTGTTAAAGACTTTTTCTTATCCCTTATTTCAGGTCACATAATGTGCAGAAAATACAGTATTCACATAGAGTTAAACAATAAAACTTTCCATCAATTAAATTCCTTAAAGAAACTTTTTCATATGCGGCCATTACTGACTATCTTCTGACATACAGAATCTTTCAAAACAATTGCTCTTGAACAGTTGGCGGTAGATCCATGATTAAAATTTAAGGAATTAACGAATTAAAATAAATTTTAGACTGCTATAATTTTAGTGATGAGGTGCGTTTTAGTGATATGTAAGAAAAATAACGTCCCTGCCATTTATTATCACCGAACATGCTATTAGTCTCAATCCTCGCTTTTTCGCGTGTATCACTTTGCAAACAAAAGGATGTTGTCACCGAATGTTATCGCGTGTATTATTTTTAAAGAAATAATTTGCCAATTATTAAAAAAAGTGCATGGCAACCCAAATACAAAAGTGTTGTCCCTAAATGTTACCGCCGTGTATTATTTTTGAAGAAATAATTTAGCGAATATACAATTCCCTTAGAGAAGACGTAATGCAAAATGTTTTCCATAGTCAAATGATATAAATCAAAAGCAAAATAATTTATCCTCAACTGCCCAAGACTTCACCACACGTCATTAAATTACAATTCTTGAAAATGGATGAAAAGATAGCTAAAGTCATCTTCTCATGTTAAGCTTTGGACTGGAAATTCCTAAATTATTCCTTTTATGTCAAAGTCACATCAGTTTTCGAATCCTTATTTGTAGAAGTTTTTTGCGTAATGAAATTCAATTTTTAGACAGTCACTAAAATCGATATTTTTTCTCTTAACAATCAGGCGAAAATGTGTCCCAATAAAGTCATATAATTTTATCGAAGTCAAATTTGTATAAGAAAACTCATAAATTCAGTCATATAATTTGGACAAATTCTTTTTGTGGCTAGTTTCGCTTGTTTTAGAACCTGTTTATTTGCCTAAAAAGTCTGTTGTAGGATGAAGATAACTTACTAATTAGAACTGTCTTTGTATGAAACTCATATAAAATTTATAATTTTAATTAATTTCCATATATTTTTGCAAAATAAGTTTCAAGCCTAATTCATTTGATTCGTACTTTTCATTGGAGAATTAGGCCTAGCAGACAGCTCACATATCTCCGCAGAAGTGGTGATTTAGATGCAAACCGAATTTGAACCCGAGGACCATCACTTATCACTTCTAAAAGAAGAAGTTTTCACTAAAGATACCAAAAATATCCAAACAGTTTGTTAATACAAGTCACGCGCATCGTGGAGAAGTACAGGGTGTTTATAAAGCCCCGGACCCATTTTGATGTTTAATAACTCATAAAATAATAAAGATAGATTAAAATTAATAACATAAATGGTTAGACAGACTCAAAAAGTTTCATGATCCTTGTCAATGAACTTCCACGTGTGCTCCCTTCGTCGCAAGGAGAATATCAAGTCGATATGCAATTTCACGACAGGTACCGGCAAGCATGTCGGCATTCACACAGGCTATTGCGGTTGTAATTCTGGCTTTTAGGTCATCAATGTTCGACACTCTCCTCCTGTAAACGTTGTCCTTTACAAATCCCCAAAGATAAAGGTCCAGCGGCGTTATATCAGGTGATCTGGGTGGCGAAGGAATTGGACCTCCTCGTCCAATCCATCTTCATATAAAATGGTCATTCAAAGAACTACGAACGATGGTACCCCAATGAGGTGGTGCACCATCTTGTTGCAAAACGACAGGTGGCTGAAGCTCTGCTAGTGGTGGAAATACGAAGTTTCCCAACATGTCTAAGTATACGACTGATGAGACCGTCGTTTCTTTAAAAACGAAAGGCCCAATGACTCGGCCGTGCATTAGTCCACACCACACATTCACATTAACCTTTGGGGAATCCCTTTATGCCTCACGGTATTCATGGGGGATTTCCAGATCCCCATATGCGCACATTATGGTGATTAACAATGCCAGAAAGATGAAAAAGAGAGAAAAATGCAATTAATAAGCAGACGATATTTAGAAAAGTTCAGATATTTAGACTGGAAAATGAAATTATCTGAAATTAACCACACGCGCAGACGATATTTACAAAAGTAAAGATATTCAAACCTGAAAAGGAAAATATATAAGTTATTCCATCAATAAATGCCATACGTTTGTTTATATCTTCATTATTGTATGAGTTATTAAACACCAAAATGGGTCCGGGACTTTATAAACACCCTGCATATCAACGAAAGTTTCAAAAATGGGTACGGTTCAAGAATGGTTCACAATTTTTCTACGTATTGCAAAGTTAACTACTCAAAAAAAAGGGGGGAGGGGAGTTCTATATCTCCCGTTCTACTGGGCCGATTGACGAAATTCAAATTCCATTTTCTATGTCTCCAAAGTGCGACTTAGGATATATATTAGATTTTTATGTAGCTTTGTTCTAATATAGGTATTTTGACACAAAATCGGACTTTTTCTAAAATAACATACCACTTTTTTTTTTCAAATTTCCATTCTACGACTCAAATTACGTCTAAATATTTAATTTTGTAAAATATTGGGCGAAATTTACGCAGAAATTCAAAAATTTAATTTGGCAAATTTTTTTTTCAGTTTTCGCCAAGAATAATTCACTTGGCGAACTTTTTGAACCTATTTTCCTATCTCTTCCATCGTGCAGGACGGAAAAAAAGTCACTTCGTTGCTACCTTTTTACATTGTGGATGAGCGGGAAAAAAAGGTCACATCGTTCTTACTTTCAAATAATTATAACAAAGTGCGTAAACCCCATTTCCGCTATTATCGCTTTGAACAAATAGGCCAAATTTCAAAACGCGCCAATATATAAATTCACGTATATCTTCGGAAATTTTGAATAAAACGCTCTAATTTTTTGCAGTTATGCTTAGAAATACATCTACGTTAAGATGATGGTAAAAATTTTATAAATTGTAATTCAAATTTTTTTTCGAAAAATTTATAAAAATTATTTAAAAATACAATTTTTAAAAAGAAATCATAAAAAATGGGTTAATTTTACTTGGAATGAACCTAAATTACGAACTGTATAGAAAGGAATCAAACAAGTTTCATAAACAAAGCGATATTAATAAATACATACCAAATTGAATTAACATTGAGGAGCTAAAATTTTGAGAGCCAATTATTTTAAAACTACTTCTGCGATTTTTATAAAATTTAGTACTTTGGCATAATTTGAGTCGTAGATTCGAAATATGGGAAAAACGTGGCATGTAAAATCAGAAAAAGTCTGATTTTGTGTCAAAATAACCTATATTAGAACAATGATATATATATATATAATACATATCCAAAGTCGCGCTTTCGAGACATAAAAAAAGCAATTTGAATTTCGTCAATTGGCCGAGTAGAACGGGAGATATAGAACTGTCCCTTTTTTTTCGCAGTATACCTCTGTAGTCCATAGGTGTGGTTCGTAAAATGCTTTATATTTTAACTGTCCTGAATGTCTTAAAGAAATACCTTAAAAAGTCTTATTATATTTGGGTCTCATGCAGTTCTTCAAAGAACATGTATAAATAAATACCTTTTAACATGCATAAATACCTTTTAAAGGCAACATGCATAAATACCTTTTAAAACTTGTTAAACAAAACTTGTTAAACTAAAATTTAAACATGTTTAAATACCTTTAAAAATGCTTTTTTGTAAATGTTTCTATTTCTGTTATAGCTCATATGCCAAACTGATAGGTATTTGTGCTCATACCTGTAGACTAGAATTATTTATGCTCTCATCTCGAATTAACATATTCTATGTCAAAAAGCTAATCATAGTCCAGCTCAAAAACTTAAGGTTTTAATTATTATTTGTTATTTACATTCCAGGCTCTGACTTTTGCGTTGATGGTTGTTTTAGGCTTCTGCACTCTTTCTGAGTCATTCTCTAGTATTTTATTTTTTAAAAAGCTATATATTTTATAAGATATTTCTCCCGCGTTCTGAGCATGCCTTCGTGATGTAGCGGTCAGCAAACTCGGCGCGTATTCGAGAGGTCCGAGGTTCGAGTCCCGGCGAGAGCATTGCTCATTTTTCATCTCTCCTGCTTTCAAAAGAAAACCTAATATCTCTACAGTTTAATGATTAAAATATATAATATGGGAATAATATGGGACTTTCATTGTTACTCTACTTAATTCATTTGTGGGAAAAATAGCTTGTTATAATGGAATATATATTTGCATAATTTTGACTTAAACGAACGACTCTGAGCAAGAAGAATAAATTTCGATACCAAGACTTTCACAAATATGCGCTACAGTTATCAAGATATTTTCTCTACTGATCAAACAGCCTGTTTTCATACAAATGTCCTCTGATACTTTAAGAATATTAAGATGATCTTCCTACTCAAAGACGATTCAACGCTCTTATTACTTAAGTGAAAAAAAGCACAAAAAAGTTTTAATGCGGAGATGTAACGAAGGAGAATTTTTATTTGATGATTGCTAGAAATGCAATCATAAATCGTCGAATCTGGGTGCGATTAATTTTCAGTGTGTGTCTGCTCGAGGCATGCTTCGGCTCTCTAATTTGTTCTACTTTCAAGTCTATGCCACTTTTTGATCGATTATTATTTTGTATTTCCCTTCGTAAATTCTCATTGTTCTCCTTCAGTACATCTGCACATTTTTCCTGTTTTCAGCGCTCACTTTTAACCTCATTGATTTCAAATGAACCATTTTTTGATTTTGAACCACAAACACCTTTTCCGTTTTCACTACTTTTTTATACTGCCATTGCCACATAATTTAAAGTAATAGATAGTGTTCTAACGAAAGACTGAGACATCTGAGACATTTTCTTTGATACATTGGTAAATACGACAAATAGGGTTTCGGTATTTTCATTTGAACGACCCTTATGATATTGTATATAGAGAAATATAATTTTTAAATTGCCTTTTATAAAATTTGATATGTAGTTTGATTATTCTGTTAACGTATCATAAGCTTAATTAAAGTAACAAATTTCTCTGAAAATGATTTATTACCTACGTATGTTATAAAATATTCACAGTGATATATCACATCTTTCCTAAGCAAGCTTATGAAATCACTAAAAAATTTATTTATCCGATCACATACTCCTGTTTGCGAAATTTGCATGAAGGAACCATACAAATAAAATAAAATATATCGTGCAGGAAATGTATAATAAGATTAATATGCAAACAATTGGAATTTCAGAAGGGCAGCTCACGTGCTGACTGAACAACTACCTATGAACTGTCATGTTAGCCGTATAAATAGAAGTCTATCATGGAATGTTAAAAGTAATCTTTCGTTACTTGCCGCGATAAACATTTTGATGACAAGACATTATGCCTTATTGACTACAAAGAGGTCAATATAAGCTAATCACGCGGTTTGATCAGCACCCGAGAAGAAACCATGAATCGCATATCATGAAACTGCAGCTCATGTGGGGCATGATGGCTCCTCTGTGATGTGTGTATAGCCTCTGAAAAACTCAGCAGGTCGTAAATCTGGCATTAAACCACAACATGTTATACCAGCACGGAAGGACTTCCAGATGTGAAGCTGTCAGTTTCAGCAGTTCACTGGCGTCTGCTGTGTCTTGGATTGTGTGGAAATATTCCTTTGCGCGGAATCCCCCTGACTCAAAACCATTGACGCTTGTGGCTACACAGAGCTCGTCAACACCACTGGAGTACCAATCGACAACAGATAAACTTTATTGTTTATTCCTGCTTCAGTTTGGAGCACAAAGATGGTTGAGTATATTAGATGCTATACAGTTGAACGCCATATTCTGGAGTGCATTATCCAGCGTTATACTAGGTAATCGTGCACTAACATATACACTCTGTCACAAAAAAAATATATGCACCCAGGTGGAAACGAACTTCTGTCACGAAACTTAGCGTTTATATAGCGTATGAGGAGATAAACAAATTATTACAAATCCAGAACAAAAACAGCGTTTTATTAAGAAGTTATGACATGGGTTACAAATCAGTAAGCAGTATAGCCACATTTGGCAGCTATACAAGCCGAAACACGTCGTGGCATCGAATCAAGTACCTATAACTCCATGCGGAAGCTCATGCCATAATCTTTGCAACTGGGCAGTTAATTCACCAATGTTTCAGGACGGCCGCAGTTGTCTTCTAAGCATGTCCCATATGTGCTCTATTGGCGGGAGATCTGGTAACAGGGCAAGTCGCGGGAATACTCATATCCTTGAAGACATGGTTGGGAGAGTCGCGCGACATATGGATGAGCGTTCTCTTGCTGATAAATAGCACTTGAGCGACATGATAGCACAGGCAATACAACCGGTATTAAAACGTAATCCACGTAACTGCAAGCCATCATAGTGCCTTGACTAGAGGGGATCGTGTGTCCCAACAAATCGCTTCCTACACTGCCATACCTTGTGTAATCGCTGTATGCCGCTCAACAAAAGATGCCATCGTACCTCGCTGGCCTGGTCGCCTCCACATGCGCGAGCATTGGTCATCAATACTGAAACTGAATCGGGATTCATTGCTGAAGATCACACGCTTCCAGTCACGCATCAGGCTTGACCGAGTTCGGCAAAACTCCAGTCGACACTGCCTATGATGTGGAGGTTAGTGGTTGGCGTCTTAATGGACATCAGCAGCATATACCAGTGTCGGCCAGTCGCCTCCGAATGGTTTCTCTCGATATCACCGGATGCCTGGAAGGTGGTAAATGGCGTGGAATCGATGATAGCAACGTTGTTAGTGCGGAAATGGCCGATCTTAAGATTGCGCGATACTCGCGCTTATTTGTGTTCCTGGTATACCCTGACTCTCCGCGATGGTAGACTATCGCTTCCGTGATCCATTGTCGCCAATTCCATATCGCTCCGACCGAGGTGGTGGCCAATACTCCTATTCAACCAACCTGCTTCTCTTGAGGTATAATTTAAGCCCCTTCTCAAAGTTCGACAACTGTTCGTACTGCCGCCGGTTACGTTAAAGGCGTCTGTAGTGACAATAATGTGCATTCAAAATCGACAGATTCCTTGAATTGCCCTACGGCACGAGCAATCACGTTTTTAAATTCTCCCAGCTGCGCATCTCATACGCGCATAGCGCGCTTACCCTTGTCTGAATGGCTTCGAAATTTAAATCATTTGCTTATCTCTTACCAGATTACATTCCTCCCGAGTTTTGTGACTGTTGCTCGATTTCTTCTGGATGCGTGTAATTTTTTGTGATAGAGTATATATTGAGTATAAAAATAAAGTATTATCGCAAGATTATGTAGAAGGTTAGAATCAAGCAAGGAATTACCAATTTTTAAACCAAACAATGGCAAGATGCTTTAAAACACTGACGACTAATTTGTTTATTTTACAATTCAGATCTTCTTTCAGAACCAATGTAAATATTTTGTTGGTAAAAATTTCTTTGAATAAGCATGCCTTATTTTTTCAATTGTTCTTTGATCGCTTAAGTGATTTCGCAAGAAAAAAAATAATTTTGTGTTTTAATAGATATAACTAACTTCTAAAACAAGATTAATTTTATGTTCAAAATCATTTTTAACTAATTACTAAAATAGTAATTATATGCTTTGTCATATAGTTATTCCACCATAGGATTTGCCATATCTTGGTTATGGCTTTCGTTCTTTACGGAGATATAGCCCTCGTGAGCTTTGCCATAGAAAATTGATCAAACAAAAAACATCACTTAGCCTGAAGGCATGGAAATGGTAGAGTGATTAAGATAGCTGAAAAATAGTAGTTCAACCAGATTTCGAACTGTGACGAACGGACTGGGTACATTATATTTTCGTGGTTTTCCATATGTAATATAAATAAGAGTAAGTTTCTTTCGAAAAGTTCTCTATTAAGGCATCACAATTCTTACGCAGATTGGTGTTCTTTGCCTTATTCCGACAGCAATCTTAGCCTGAACGTTTTGATTTAAAGCGGCACCTTTATCTTTCAGTTATGAATAGGGAATATGCAAATATCGAATCGAACTCAGTTACAAATTTTCGAATTTTATCATTTTTGCACTTGGAAATTTGAGACTGATAAAGCTTGTTTAATACATTTGATGTAAAAATTACTTTTTCTAATTTAAATTCAAAATCTTAGCATGCGTATTTGTCTGAATTAACATTTATATAAGGTCCTGGAAAGTTTTCGTTGGTGATATCTCAGGTAACTTTGATCCTATGAAAAATAATCATTTGACTACGGTAAACAGTTTCCTTAATGACAGTTTTTTCTGTGGAGTCTGAACCAAAATTTAGTTTATTAGTATTTATTTACTAAAAGGAATCACAAAACCACGTTTTTCATGATCTACCTTATTTGATTCAATCCTAAATTAGGATCAATCAATCGTTTAAGAGATATTTAGTCATGTTATCTGTTAGGAACATCCCCTTGTATACAACCTTCCGGTATCTATGTATAAAGATAAACATGCAGACTGCTATACATAACCCCTCGAGTTTACTTAGTTTTGTCATATTTATGCTTATTACATATTTTAAAGAAGCAGAAATTTAATGTATTTTTTACCACTGTGTAAGGTTTTAGTTAAACTAACAAAGTTTTATTTTAATTTTCCCTTTTCTATCTGTTCTCACTTCAACTTCCCGTTAGAATAAGCGCGCGTTTCAGCTTTGTGCTAATTTGAAGTGGAGCCAAGTTCTACTTAAACGAGAGGTAGGAACCTCTCAGTGTGAGAGAGCTTTTAGTCTCAGACCACTGTTACTCTATTCGACGTTCGCTTGATTAGCTAGTATTTAAATTCTAAGCCGTAGCGTTGTTACGTTATTACTTATTGAAGTAATTCTAAGTGCGTCAGTATTAGTTAAATCTTGCTACACACAATTTAGTTTAGAGGCCAACATCGCGTTCATAGCTCTGTGAGCAACGACGATTTAATTTCTATTAGTTTTGTTTATATTATTTTAGTTTAAATTAATTTGATTGTTCATTTTAGACCCAAGTGCGGTCATTATTTTCTGTATCCCTCCCGAGTTGGGAAGTGGCTGTACATAACTGTGGTTTAATAAAAGAGGATTTTAAATCCTTCCGAAGTGTAGTTCTTCTACCACTTATTCAGAGTATTCTACCACAGAACATAGCTGCATTCAGCTCCCTGTTCAAGATCACGACTTAGGACTTAGTTACTTTCACGAAGATGTTTGCCAAGAATATGCATCGAACTGACAACTGAATATGTGATTATATTTGTATTTATACCACTACAAGAACTTTAATTTTCTTTGTAGTTTGTATGTATGAATGAATAAATGAATATTTCCGAATATACTTTTTCTTAACATCTTCTTCATTTTTAACAAATTACTATTATTTTTCTTTAATCTGTTGCACCATTTTTTTTTAAATTTTTGTTGCTATATTCCTATTTGTTTTATTGGCAATTTGCCCAGAAGAACTATTAATTTTTGGCATTTTGCGTTGAATCACTAAAAATGGCTTATTACTTTTCGAATTTTTTGTCACCAAATATTATCGCCCTCTGTTATATTTAAAGAAATTAAATAATGAAGAATCGGCATAACTGTATGGATGTTTCTCCCATTGGGATAACCTAGAGCCATCAAATTTTGAATAGCGTAATCTTCCACCGAATATGGGTATCTGGAAACCGTAATTTGGAATTTGTTTTATTATCGATTTCATATTTCGTAACACTTTAACGAATTTTTGATGAACAAACTCAACGATTTCAAGGCGAGTAATGGCAACACTGTACTAAAAAAAAACATTTTTATCTCCAGCGCGCTAGCTTGTGTATCGGAAACTCTAAAGATATGCTCATTTTAAAATTATTTTGCGATGTTGCTGTTGAATTGAATTTTATGATATAAGTTGACAGAACATGCTATTTAATAAATAAAGATAACACACAAAACGTTAAAAAAAGTTTCTTTGGACATAATGTAAAATCTGAAAGCTTTCAGATTTTTTTTTGCTTGTTTTTAATTCAGTTCTAATTAAATATCCCTTACTTTATAATGGCATACTCTGTCAGTGCGTGGCTATTACATTTCTGAATGCACAGATTCATATTTTTTGCTATCGATTTTTTATTTCGAATATTAAATACTTTGCACGTGGTATATCACGGTTGTTAGTAAGTAAAATGAATAACACACTTAAGCTCTTGACCGTTGATATAAAACGAGCCATTACTTTTTTCTCCACTGCGTTGGCAAGTCAAGACAAAGAAAAATAAGCTGTCACCGCGTCTTTAATCAGAGTATGCCTCCAGCAAACCATAGCACAATGCGCCATCCATCTTTTTATTCCACGAATCGCCTCCACATTATCACTGTATTAATCAAAACACGCAACGACATTTCGTATTAAGCTTAAGATACTTTCTCTCATCAGCTTCATCCAGAAGAACCCAATAATGGGAATCTATCCTTGGTTATCCCTACTAGGCTGGCATACTAAAGTAGCCTTAGCATCATTCCGTAGCGATCTATTCCCAAGAAAGAACATTCTGGAAATTCCGAAGATTGGCCTTCTGGCTAATCCTGTGCTACAGTCAATGGCGAATTCTTGACCGATGCCCATTCGAGTGTAGAGTCGGCGATGCAGTTCTCTCGGGATTTTGTGAACTGTTATTAATCCTTTCGGTTGGACAGAATAAATTGGGAGCGCCGGGTGTATGACCCTGTTTAGAGCTGATTATGGATGCTCAGGAACATGATTTTTGCTGCCTTCTCGTTCTTATTGTAGGAGGAAAGAGGATTCTTATTGTAATGCTTCCATATAAATAGAAAAAATTTATTTACATTTAACTTAGCTTACCTCAACCCGTATACCTAAAAGGATATTCTTTCAAACTTTTCGGAAAGTAGATATTGGTTACCAATTTCATTACCTGTATTTCTTTAGTAAAACATCACCATAAGTCCTTAATTGTAAACTCGGCTCGTCATCTTTTATATACAATGCTGATTCATTGGAAAGATAACATATACTTCCTGTTTCATATGCACACCACTGGATTTAAAAATTAAAATAATGTCATTTAATCGTTACTCTAAAATTAAAGATATTTACTTATATTTGCATCAATGTAGAAAGTTTAAAACCCCTGTACGCGTCTTGTCTTCTACTCTCAATATAACAAGCTCAAGCTCCTTGTTTTATATGTAAACCCTTTTATAGAACTCAAACACTCGGTTACCTTACATTAGAGTACTCAAAATTACTAATGTTTATCAGACCTTTTATATTTTTTAGTAAATTTTCCCTGTATGCAGTAATCTAAAATCTAAGTAGTTATTCAACTAATATGGACGTCTGGAAACCCAAATTTGGAATTTGTTTTATTATCTATTTCATATTTTTCTATACTATGTTAAAAAATGAATTTTTTTAACCTTAACGTGAATTTTACAAATTTAACAATAGACAGAAAGCTGTTACTGCATGTAATCTAACAATACAGTAGGCAAAACTCATGTAGTTATTTAAATAACAGATTTTATCTAACAACTGAAAGGACATCTACTTGGACTTTTTTCTAAAAACTTCACTAAGGTGAATATAAATAAATTACCGTAGGTAAAAGACCTTTTGTGTGGATCTGAGCAACTACTTTCTGAATCCTCTTAGCCCATTATTATCGAGGAACAATTCAAAGAGGTTACTCCCTTATCTAAAATCGAGTTTTAAGTTCAGTTCAAATCAATCAGACTTACGCCCTTTCTATTTTCTTTTAAGTTCTTTTATTTTGCAGGCACTACATTTACAAGTTCCCAGTGCGAGATGTTTAAAATTAAGAGAATTGGGAGTGAACCGAAACGTTCATTTAGCAAAAGTTTTTTATAAAAATATAGTGCTTATATGATTCAATTAAAAAATTATCCTTTCCGATTTACATTACGCCCAAAGGAGCGTTTTTTTAACGTTTTCTCTATTAACTTTATTTATTAAATATCATGATCTTCGCACTCAAACCATAAAATTCAATTCAAGAGCTATATGGTAAAATAATTTTAAAATGAGCATATCTTTAAATTTTCTCGCACGCTGGAGATAATTTTTTTCCGTACAATGCTGCCATTCCTCGCTTTGAAATCCTTGTGAATCAAAAATTCTTTAATATCTGACAAAATATGAAATAAATAATAAAACAAATTTCAAATTTGGGCTTCCAGACGTCCATATTTAGATGGAAACTTTCAATATTCGGAATTTGATGGCTCTAGATACCATTGTTTTATCACAATGCGAGAAACAGACATACATTTATGCAGATTCTTCATTATTTAATTTCTTTAAATATAATACAGAGCTTCAACATTTGGTGGCAACAGTTTGAAAAGTGAATCAACGTAGAAACTAAATCGATGCAAAATGCCAAGACGAAATTAATAGCCCTTCTGAGCTAACGCTCCTTTGGGCTAATAATTTTCAAATGAAAACTTAATACATCTACATTTATTAAAGTAACGGGGAAAAACGGATATTGACGTGGTAGTTGTAAAGGGGCATATATTATAAATGAGTATTTATTTTCGTACTCATTTTATAGAGTATTCTAATGTGTTGGGAAGAAATTCATTCTTATTGCACTGTTGTTAAAAAACACATTTTACCTTTAAATTGATATCAAGTTTCATCATCTTATAAACAGATTCCCATGGTATTACGGAGTTGAAATGAAATAATTAAGGTGTCACCTAAGCTGATGATTGGTTGGTTAGTAACTTAATTGAATAACGAAAAGCACGTAGGAACAGTCTATCCTAGAAAGGAGCCTTCGAGAAGGACCTTCTAAGGAACAACTTGTATTCACGTTATGTATGTGGTAAATGATGAATACTCCATACAGAAAACTTTTTAGAGAGTACAGATTGAGGGAACTACTAATAGAAGATTTACTGAGGAAAATGGGTGGTATTTAGGCCACATGTGGAGAAATCCATTAAACTAGCCCTGCGGCCAACCCATTTGCTGGGATATGAATCCAAATTAAGTTACCGGTATCCACTGATATTATTCACTGGTGGGCCACTCAAAATGAAAGCTTGCTTCTAGTACGCCTGTCAGACAGTAGATGACAGTAATGTTTTGCATGATAATGTAATTAAATTGCAATAAACTCAAAGTATTTCAGTCAATTATAATACAACAAAGATGAGAAATTTGTTAAGTTCTTGAAGCCATGGATAAGGTAAACTGAAACATTATGGACGTCATAATAATGTTTCATAATACTTATTGAGTTCGATAGAAACTGACTTCCATTTTCGTGTAAATTTCTAGCCTTTTTGGTTACTTTCCGAAAATTACATAATTGCAAATCTTTAAGATAAGGATTTAAACTTGTATTGTATCGATTTCAGGTAACTATTTCTGCAGTGCAATATATTAAACCACGAAAGGAATAAACAAATTTAACGTAAAAGAAGAATAATTCATCTAACTTTCAGTTGTCATACAAACTGAGAGCATGAAATAACATTCAGTTTACAACAAAGTTTAGAAAAATATCAACTTCATATTTTAAATTAACGAAGCGAATGAAAAGATATTTATATGGAATTACGTATCCCTTAGTTATGACTACATTCACAAGTTATCAATTAAAAATAATGGAATCCGAAAGCTAAAGTAAAATTAGAAAGACTTAGCTTTTTACGAAATTAAAATTAAAAGCAAATTTATGTTTTGCGATTAGTACGTAGTTCAAAAATATGTTGCGTTA
>KK120735.1:408914-421953 GCA_000611955.2 Stegodyphus mimosarum | reverse complement strand
ACAAATGTTTTCTATAAAACTAAATTCAGTCTTCAGTTGAATTTTAGCTAATTTTGAAACCCATATTGGCGTGTTCATTTTCCATCTAATATGATACTTGGAAAGGGGGGCGAGAATTAAAAGACAAAATATAAACAAGTTTAAACCAGTTTTTGAAACAAATATTAATCTCAGTATTCCCTTACTCTTTTTTAAATAGCTCTGATGCTTTGCTGAAGAATGGTAAAGACAGAAACAGAGATATGTGCATTTGCGTAACAGATGAGGACGAGAAACCTCCAGTAATGACTCCTGGTAAGTAAAAAAGAAAAAATTCCTATACACCTTTGAAATTTCAAATTTAAGTGTTTCTAAAGTAATTTCATTTAAAAGCAATTAATAATATTAGAACCATTCAACTTTCTAACCATTAAGTATGAACCTATCACTCACATTTTGCAGGCTTTTGAAGAGTCAGCATCTTACAAAATATTTTTTATTATCCACATTTAATGTAGCTGTAGAATTTAAACGTCTAGAAATTCAAAGATAGTAAGAAATTTTAAACGTTAACTTTTTAATTACGTATAATAATAATGTGTATGTTTACGTAACTTGAAGGGTTATAGAATTATTTTATGTAGACTCACTGAAAGAAAATTACTTCGGATATAAACATTTCCATTTGTTATGAAACAAAATTTTCTTTTCATGTTAATCAAACGGAGATAAACCATTCAAAATACATGCCACATCTGTATCTACAACAGAATCTTTACTTATTGCAATGCTTCGTTTATTATTTTACCCTAAAAAGTTGAGGAAGAGAAAAAGCATCCTAAAGTTGGGCTAAATCACTCACTGAAATTTAAATCTAAGAAATTTTATGATGAAAGAACCATGGAAGCATTAAAATGGTTATTGCCAGAAAGTGACAAGGAAAGACAAGGTAGCCAGATTTGGCGCGAAATCGCCCATTTGGTGGCATTTGGCGACGAAATTGGGGATACGCCATAGAAGGAGCGAGAAATTTCTAGAACTAATTCTCTCCGATTTTCCCAAGAATATTCTCGAAGGCAAGTCAAAAGCTATGCATACCCTGCCTGTACGCGGAGTAAGAGAGTATCTTGAGTAGTAGTGAAGCGTATGTTAAGTAGAAGTGTTTTGAGTTCAGAGATTAGCTTGACAGCGACCGAACCGTCTTTGGCGTAAAACTGTCTTCACCGTTGTAGCCTGAAGGTTGTGTTGCTGATTGTTTCAGCGTGTTTATCGTAGTTTTTTGACGACTGCAGAAGCGTCTTTGGAACTTTCCTGTGTAATACTGGCGAATAAATTGTGTTTTGATTCTTCATCAAGTTTTGTCACCAGTTACTCGAAATCCACGAACCGTAGAACGCAACAACATGTTAAGACTATCGTATGCAATGATTGAGCAAAAATTCCATTATGAAGAATATAATCACAATCAAACGCACAGTTGGACATTGCACAGTTATATTAAATACACATGATCGAGGTTCAGAATATATTAATAATTTTTCTTATCAGCTTAATGTCCATTTAATTTGCATTTTCTATTTATAATTATTTTTAAACGTGCAACTTTATTAATAAACTCTTAAACGGATGATGGAAAAAAGCTCATCCTTTGTATTTATTTCCATAATGAAGGCATGAATAAACCAAACAGCAATTTGAAGAATAAACATTTTAAAGAAATGAATACAAAGCACTGGCTTTATAAATGTTGCATCCATACACATAAAAAATTAAATTTGCATGTTAAAATAAAACCCCCACATTTGAAGGGGACGCACGAGGGGAAGAACATATTGTTGCAACATAAAATTAGCATTGAAAAAAGAGGAAAAATAATTTTTCTGATCAGTTTTCAAAATTCTTATTTAGTTACTATACTTACTTCAGTTATTGTTGTTAAATGACATAACAACGGTTGAGGGAAAACTATGATTAAAATATCTGACGTAGACACCACATGACTTCCTTGTATGGCCAATTAAATTATACACATTTTTTGCTGCATTTCATTTAAAGTTATTTCCTCGAATTTCATTAGAGATATATTTCTCATTCAATCAATTCACTTCTCTTTTCGCAGCAAAGCAAAAAATAGATAAAAACTAAAAACATTCATTAAAAATTGTAAAAACAGAAAAACAGAAAACATAAAATAGAGTTAAAACAGTTTAAAAAACTTTTTACAATTAAAATTAGAGTTTCCGCGCAAAAACAAGCAATTCGACAGGCGAGCAAGAATTCATTGCAGAAAACTGAAAGTTTGCTTTTGATTCCACTCGGCAAAAAGACATCGAATTCCAGAAACTGACTTAATTCATTATTCTACTGACTTTGAAATGTAAACAAATGGCAGTTTGTTAGGCTTAACTCGCGCTTAAATTTTTAAATTGTTGATAATTCTTCCACTATTGCATGCAGATTAACTGCAACCAGAAGGCATAAAAACTGTAACCGGAAGATAAAAACCATATAATTCTATAACTTTTAAAGCAAAAAATGCATGATTTACCAAGATATAAGAATGAAAAAACTAAGCTCACCGAGTGAAGTAACAGAGTGGGAATACGTATATCAATATTTATATACTGCAACAAAGAGTAGGGTGCACAACTACATGTTATAGTAGCCCATAGACAAATTATCAACGTTCTACGGCTACTTGTTCTTGAGTTATGCGAGTTATATACATACGTATATACACGTACGTACAGAGGCAAGAAAAAAATTTCTTCTGAATCCATCTTAAATCCAATTTACAATCGTTTTTGGCAAAAACAGTCTTCTATTCTGTTCGCACGTACAGATGTCGTGGAAAAACATCATTCAAATTGCTTCGAGAGCGGTTGAAATGGATATTTTCGTTGAAATATGATACTGGAGATTTTTCGCTATTACAATATTTCTTTTATTTCTTACAAGGAAGTAAAAATTAATTATTTGATCAACGATAAATGTAAATTTAGATTTTAGATAAAATCACGAAATTCTGTAAGTTTTCTGATAAAGTTTTCGTAAAGTCTAAATAAAATTTACATTACTTTGAGCTGCAAAAGTTCTAAATGTTGAAATTTAAAAAAAAATAACTATTAAACCCCTCAAATAAAATTAGTTTTAACTACGGCTTTTCAAATTTCTATTCGAAAAATAAAAATTTTTGAAATTTCTGTCTGTTATCTAGAAAGATATTTTTAATTATTCATTAATTTCTATCTTTCAATTAGTGAAAAATTATTTCCAATTTCATATCAAACACGCACTGAAACTGACAAATCTCACTGCTAGACAACTGCAGTCACCTCTTTCATTTTACAAAGATCAGCATGCTGTTCTGTATAATATCATCTAACTCTGCTGACTGATGTTGCCTGCATATATTGAGAACTACAATAGTTGAACTTATTGATTCGCTAACGTAAGCAGCTTCATACAAACAGTTCATTTCTCAAACTATCAGGTGCACAGTTTTAATTCCCACATCGCACATAAATTCCATCGAACTCTCATTTTCTAAATTACCTGTATCAGTGCATTAATGTGTTAATTAAAATATACTTTCATACATTAACTATATGTGAGCATCATCATAACTATACTGATCAAATACAGAAGCATCAAGCGTAAGAAGCTAAGTTATTAATTATAGTATTGCTGCAGAGTCACAACCTTAGTTCAGGTTTAATGAGAAATAATATTCACGTCGGAATAACTCTCAGCGTATATTTAAAATGTGATATATTCATTGAATTAAACCATAAACATTGACATAGGAAATCAGATATAAATATTTGCGTTGAGATCGCTAAAGCAGAGGTTATATCACTAATAGTACTGCTACTTGGATGTATATAAAGTACGAGAATTTAGATACGAAAGATTCAAGAATTTAAAAACTAGTAAAGCAAGTAATTTAGAATGAGAATCGCATGCTAAATATGTACATTAAATTTTAAAATATCATATCAAAGCGCTAACAGCCTAATCACTATAATTTGCGCAAATTGTTTCATTTTTACCTTTATACAATGTAACTATGTTTCGCATAAAAAGTATCTGGATATTTAGAACGATCCACATAAAAATTGTGATAAATTCGTAATATATGGAACACACCTTTTTTACGTCTTTGTACGAAGTAAATGAAGTATTGCAACCGCGAAAAATTTTGAGTACCATACAATGGAAATAATTCATTTTGACCTTTCCTGAATCCATTTTGTCTATTTGTTGCGTGACTTCTGCAAGCACGGACACAATGAAAGACTCTTTTCTCCAAACTGGATTTAAAATGTTTTTTTTTCCATATTTACTTATGTATCTGGTATAACTCAAAAGCAATTATACGCAGAACATTGAAATTTTGTACATAGGATTGCTATAACATGTAGTTGTTCAATAAGCAGTACCAAAAGAAGTATATATATATACAGGGTGTTTATAAAGTTCCGGACCCATTTTGATGTTTGATAACTCATAAAATAATAAAGATAGATTAAAATTAATAATATGAATGGTTAGATAGACTCGAAAAGTTTCATGACCCTTGTCAATGAACTTCCACGTGTGCCCCCTTCGTCGCACGGAGAATATCAAGTCGATAATCAATTTCACGCCGGGTACCGGCAAGCATGTCGGCATCTACAGAGGCTATTGCGATTGTAATTCTGGCTTTTAGGTCATCAATGTTCGACACTCTCCTCCTGTAAACGTTGCCCTTTACAAATCCCCAAAGGAAAAAGTCCAGCGGCGTTATATCAGGTGATCTGGGTGGCCAAGGAATTGGACCTCCTCGCCCAATCCATCTTCCTGTAAAATGGTCATTCAAAGAACTACGAACGATGGTACCCCAATGAGGTGATGCACCATCTTGTTGCAAAAAGACATGTGGCTGAAGCTCTTCTAGTTGTGGAAATACGAAGTTTTCCGATATGTCTAAGTATACAACTGATGAGACCGTCTTTTCTGTAAAAAAGGAAGGCCCAATGACTCGGTCGTGCATTAATTTGGCATATCCAATTCTCTTGCCGCTGATCTCACAGATCTTCTAGGATTGTGTAAAAATGTCTCTCTGACACGCTCAACATCAAAAGAGAGAAAAATGTAATTAATAAGCAGACCATATTTATAAAAGTACAGATACTTAGACTGGAAAAGGAAATTATCTGAAATTAACCACACGCGCAGACGATATTTACAAAAGTAAAGATATTCAAACCTGAAAAGGAAAATATATAAGTTATTCCATCAATAAATGCCGTAAGTTTGTTTATATCTTCATTATTTTATGAGTTATTAAACATCAAAATGGGTCCGGGACCCTATATTCACCACCTTACCCGGCTTAAGAGTTCTTACCAGGCCTTTATTTTCTCAATCGTTCGCTGTAGTCATAAACTTCCAATTATAACAGTGTTTATTTCAGTCATCTTTTGGCAATATCAAATTTGTTTAAAAAATTTATTTTGGACAAATATTGAAATCTAATTTTAAGGCGATCTCTCTATTCCTACATTTATACTTGGAAAAGTTTTATCGTTATGAATAAATTAATTATTAGAAGTTTGACTCCCTTACGACAAAAATTGTAGCAGATATTTACTTTCAAATTTGTAATTTTTGATGTCACTTTCAACTTGCCTTGAAGGATCGGTTAATTAAGTTACAATAATTCGAGGAAATAAGATTTAATAAAGTGCATTAAATAATGTGTATATTTTAATAAGCCGTGCAAGAAAGTCACGTGGTGTCCACATCAGATTTTTTTTTACTTGCTTTTACCTTCACTATACGTCTACTCCGTAAACTCAGTTAACAATTAGCCAACAGCCACGGAGTAAAAATGTCTTATAGTAAATGAAATGAATTGTGTTTTCGGGACCAAATTTTAGGAGAACCACATTGAACGAACTAAGTATGAACGTAAATGCTAAAACACCGTCCTATCTGCCGTACCAGTCAGTGGAATCTGCCTACATCTCCGAGACATTTGCTATTAGACAGAACCATTAGAGATAACTGGCGAAGGATGGACTGCACTGTCAGCATTTCATTAATGGCGATTTGTCGCCAACAAAGTTTGCTGTCACGTCCATACGAACAGGACTGAATCGGAATGGAACTGCTGTGGTTCTGTGAACGAAGAATTTGCTATTTTACACGTTATCATGCTTAACCCGTATTTCCCCATTGTCCTAAAAATAGGACAGCACACATGAATGGTCTTTGTATAAAATCTTTGAAATAATTTAATTGAAATTAGAGATAATTTATTAGTTAAGAGTCTTTTAACTACATATTTGCCTTTATCGCAAGTTAGAATTTATTTAGATATTTTTTATTAATATTTTAAAATGGAGGTTTTTGCAGATTTTTGTGCTTATGTTTTCAACGTATAAGTTTATCAAAATTTTGAGCTCCAAGGAAAACATATATATGAATTTACTGAGATAATATTCTATACTTTTATACCAGTAAAAACATTATCAAAACATTTTACCTAAAAGATAAATTTACGTTGCATTTTTAACTGTCCTAAAAATAGGACGACAGTAAGATCCACTACTACCAAATCCCCATCAGTTTGTTATGGAGATATCATTTCTTTCTCTGTTACATTCCAAACATTGCTATTATATAAATAAGCCAGGCACTTTAGTCTAGCTGGTAGGTGCACATTAAGTAATAGACACGTGTGTGAAATGCGGGAGAAGGGGTTGAGTGAATGTTTCAAACATAGACTTATAAAGTCAGTTTGTATTTTAAAACTCATCGAAGTAGATCAAATTTCTCTCGTTTTCGCGTGATTGAATTTTGTAAAAGAATAAAATTCCAAAGACATAAAAGAAGAAACTAACTAAGAAAATCGTGAATGAGCCATTATTCTCATACAATTGTCCAGAATTTGCTGTCAATAATTACAAACCCTGAGATACATAAGATTTACATGGATAATTTCTTTACTTTCCATGAATTGATATTCGTTCTTGCAAATAAAACCTTCTTCACTGAGGTACTGTTAGAGGACACAGAATGTCTAAATAACCCTTTATACCCTCTAAAACGAAGTCAAAAATGGAAAGCAGCTCTTCTGGTTGCAGTGTTGATTCAAAAACCAAAGTTGCAGCAGTTCGATGGAATGACAGTTGTGTTGTTTCAGTTATGTCCAATTTCGAAGAAACAAAAAAGTGTATCAACCGCATAAAGGAGAGTAAAAGTTGACAGAAAACGGGTAACGATACCAATGTGCATTGCATCCTACAATAAATTTGAAAACAGAGTTGACCTACTTGATAATCATGCAGCAACTAGCGTTACTTCAATTCAAGGAAAGAAAAGGTACTGGCCTTTATTTGTTAATGCGTTTGAAACAGCATTTGTTCCTTCATGGAAGCTCAATCAGTTATTTAGTGATGATAGTCTGAGCCTGCTTGATTTTTGAAGATATATATCAGTTGCCTATTTGGGACTTTTTATTCCAAGAAAACCATCTTTCAGAAAACTGAGTATTCAACAGGTTAATGAAGATTTTCTAAATCTTCAAAATGAACGTGTTATTGTGAAAACCCATAAAATAGACAACGAAGATGCCAGCTGAAACCTTTCACAGCAAAACCAACAACTATCTGTAAAAAATGTAACGTTGGACTATGCTTAAGATGCTTTCTCCCGTTCCACCTATGTAAGAATAATTAGCAGTGGATTATGCCCTTGTCCTAGTTTTAGGACAGGCTGTATTGGTCAAACTAATAAAAATTTATTAAATGTTTTGATTTAGTACGTATACATAGACTTACGTATACATAGAACGTATACATAGAAACGCATTTTTAAAAATTTATAAAAAATATTAATTTTTTCAATGCTTGGTGTGATATGGGTTAACTGGCCATGTCCAGTGGAGCGTTAAGCCTCGCCCATGGTCCTAGAAGATTTGCTTTCTTTCTATACAATATGTATTTGCAGACCATTTGCAACAGCAGCAGCATGAGATTTATTTGTAACGATTCTGTTCGAATATTTATTAGTTATTGAATTTTCAGCGTGAGGTCTAGGGAATTTTACACAGCTCCTATTATTCGCAGTATGTTCTGATTTCCAGTTCGCATATCGTGTTTTGTCTGCTGTAGTTTTAACACAGTCCCTTGAAAAATGTTCTCCGCCACACTTGACACAATGAGGGTTGTGTTTGCAGCCGGCTTGTTTCCACTCGTTCTGGACTACCACCGTTTTCATATTTGGAAGCGGCCAACCCAACGTTGCTCATCCCATGTTACTGGAGATATCAAGAAAAGCGGCGTACCTCCATTACGCCTGACCTTAACTTGTGCAGTGCAATTTTATATGATAACCAACCAACTTCAATCATCCTGCGCATCGATCTGACCAGCAGCGTTTCGTCGACGAAGGCTTGAGACCTGTTGTGGTATCCGTACAGTCGAGCGTAACTGCGGTCAATCTTTAAAATGATAATCCCTTTCGCACGCAAAATGTGTCGCTGCGGATTTTATTTGCGGCAGGGCAACTCTCCGATGGTCGACCTGATTGCTCGACTTTTCTCCCATCAACACATTTGCGTCATGCTCGCGTCCGGCTCCAGCCATCGCCGAACGTGTCTTAGCTGGCTGCGCAATTACACAGAATCTGACAGGGTGTCCCTCAGAATAGCATTAAACTTTTTTATGTATCCATACCAAACCGAATTTCCACACAAATCGAAGCCCAAAGAGAACCTACTTCACATTAATCTATAATGGTTCGATGCTGTAATTGTTGACATGGTTTCCTCATTATTTTCCACGTGACCACAACCAGTTTCATCGTGATCCACAGCTTTTTGTAGGTTCGTCAATATTTTATTTTCTACAAAGCAGATTTACTATTCCCTTCTCGACTGTGTCGTCAAATAATATTTATGCATAAAAATTTACAGGGGTTTAAATCTTTGAGTTACATATTATCAACGTAATATTGCCAAGCCAAAGTTTCAGTTCTTATACACTACTACTTGAATTAGTATGTAGCCTTTAGCTTCTTTTGGTGAGTTATCTTAACCACTAAATTTAATTCAAATTTATCAAATAATGAACAGATGAACAAGAAACTACAACATTTATTGATGATTTATTGATAAGTATATACACTTAAAATTGTCAACAGTGATTTTATTAAACGTATAATTTATGCTGATTCTTGTGTACTTTAATATGTTCATTGCAAAAATGACACCGAATTTTTTTTCTCCTACCCATTATTTTTTGGTAGAAGCAGTTTAAAATTAGTGAGCAACTACTTTTCCTCATATTTATTGTTGTTTTTTTCTCCCTCACGCAATTTCTCGAATAACCCGGCTGATTGGAATAGAATAAACGAATTTAATATCAGCTAATAAAAAATTATAAGAACCATCTTTTCATTTTCATTTAACCACCGGAAGTTAAATTTTGTTGACGGCTGTAAATCCGAAGCTCGTATTTCTGCTACATGAAGCTACATTCTGCTACATTAATTCTATTTCTAATTAATGCTACATTATTTCTATTTCTGCTACATTAATGGAATATGGATAAATTTACTTGAACAAGAATCAAAACTCCCTACCATAAATAAATATTTCATCTTCTTAATACTAAATGCTAACTTGGATAAGATGAAATCTCATTTACTACAGAAATCTGCAATTCCTACGCACGCAGACGCAGTATTTCTCATTGCCAATCGATGTTTTAATTAAGTGCCGCGCAAATAGGTATCCTGGAAAACAAAGTTGCTACTCTGCCAACTACATGTTCTAAACCTCCTTACATTCGCATAGCTCTTGAAATTAGTTATGAGTTATGCCCATCCCCGCCCCTCCAAAAAAAGTTGAAATTACTCAAAATTAATACCTCGTTCGAACTGAGCGTTGTATTATTTCTTAATTATCTTACAATATTAGCATTTTAGCTAAATCTCAGAAATATTTAATACTATTTTCTCAGCAAAATGGCTGTAAAATTAACAATGCATATTATGTTACACTGTATTCTTTTTAAATGAAATATGAATCAAATTCGAGATAACCTTTGTAACAGAGCCTGAAATAATAAATACTTAACATTATCTGTACATGTATTTTTTATGCCGTAAACATCTGACTAATTACAACTGACAATCTTTACTTAGAGTAAGTACATTCATTAACCGAACTCTCTTCAGGAAATGTGTTAGGAGATATAATAGAAGTACTCGGTACTAATTGGGGCTACCGTCTTTCTACTGACAACGATGTTTTCCCAAATAATTAATTATCCCGATTTCTTAAGCGAGGTAGAATAATACCATTTCCTTGCTTAACTCAGACAAGCAGAAATAAATACAATTGACCCTTAACTAATGCAACTAGATATCGAATTTCCTGTTACAAGCGGACTTTTTTTTTTACTAAATACTGTACTGTAAAATGTTTTCTATATAAGCTGCAGTCTAAAATTTTGCAAATAAATTTACAGCAAAAAATATTAAAAAACATCAGACCAAGTTTGGTATGCCATGAATGTTTAAAATATATGTAAAAGTCTATTTTTTATTCTGTAAATATTTTTTTAATTTCTTAACAAATAAATACGATAAAGCACAGTAAAGCTTTTTCTGTTTCTTACGATTCCTTTCAATTGCGGTTTTATTTTTATACTAAAAATATAGTTTCTAGAATACATAAGGTAAAAATTACGCGTGGATCAATTTTACTCTGCCTATAAAGAGCTAATGGCTCTACATTCATTTGCACGCAACAAGGTCAATAGATAAATAAGTTTAGGGCTGTTTTTAGTGCTCGAGTTCAGTGACGTCAATTGACGAACAGGGAAGTAGGAGGAATGAAGACACAAAGGAAATTAGGGAATAGTTAGTTTTGAGCAGACTCTGAGTCAGTGACCGTACGGAAGAGCAAACACTGTAGTATGGTAGCATTGTAGTATAGAAAACTTTGGCTCGCAATATATTTCTAGTAGAGTAAACATTGTAGTATAGCAAACCTTGGCACCCAATATATTTGCACTATGTTCGTGTACAGGAAACCAGACTTTATCTTTCTCCAAATCTTAAACTACATCTTCAAGAACATTTTCGTTTGCTTAACAGTAGGCAGTTATTGTTTTTGAGAGTCAAAAGTAACGTGCTGATTTTCGAAGGCTTTTGACACTGTCCCAAGTTCAATCATACGTGTATATATAATGTCTATAAGTTTATCAGATAATTTATCTTTTTTTATCTTTTATTGATCGCTCAGGAAAGTGTCTTAATAATAATTAAATGTATAAAAAATTTATATTCAACACAAATTCTATGCTATAAATTACTGTCAATGGTTTTACTTTTCTTAATAAAAAACGTTTTACGTCTTTTACTTCCAGTTAATTAACCCTTAAATGCATGAATTTTTATTTTTTATTTTTAAAGGCGAAAGTATATTAGAAGTGATATCAAATAAAATAGGAAAAATACTAAGAAAATCGAAACTAAATTTTTATTTCAATTTTTAAAAAAATATTAACTTTTACAAAAAAATATGATAGGCAAATGTGTAATAACAATTTTATGTAAAAATACCTACCTTATAAACGTGTTCAAAGAATTTTAAAACTTTGAATACATCAAAATAACAACAAACACAAAATGGAAAATTCGTAAACACAAATGATGATGTCCACACCCTACACATCAACTCACAATAATGACTGTTACACCGCTAGTGGTGCCACCACACTGAAACTTTCAAAACTATATACGTAAACAGTATGTATCCAATTGGTTACGCTATGCAGTGAGCTAAAATTTGTGTTTTGATTTGATTTATATGATTAAATATGAGTATATTGCCAAATGGCCCGATTGACGAAATTCAAATTGCGTTTTTCATGTCTCGAAAGCGCGACTTAGGATGTGTATTACATTTATATATAGCATTATTCCAACATAGGTACTTTGACGCAAAATCGGACTTTATCTGAAATGGCATGCCAAATGTTTTCCATAATTCCATTCTACGGCTCAGATTATGCCTAAATACTAAATTTTATAAAATTTGGTGCGAAATTTACGGATAAATTCAAAATTTTATCTTGGCGTATTTTTTTCAATTTGCACCAAGAATAATTTACTTAGCGAACTTCTTAATTTATGGCAAGTTACTTTCCTTTCCTTTTTTTCATCGTAGATGAGCGGAGAAAAAAAGTCATCTTTCGTACTTTCAAATAATTTTAACAAAGTGCGTAAACCTCATTTGGCCTTATTGTCGCTCAAACAAAAGGTACCAAATTCAAAAATCGCCAATATGTAAATTCACGTATATCTTAAAAAAATATTTTAAAATACAAATGTTAAAAAAATTTATAAAAAATCTGCGAATTATAAGCTTAAATTTCGAATTCTGGAAGAACGAATAAAGTAAGTTTAATGAAAAAGATATATTTAAAAATATACGTCAAATTCAATTAACATTGAGGAGCTAAAATTTTGAGAGCTAATTTTTTAAAAACTACTCGTTTAGTTTTTACAAAACGACATAATTCGAGTCATAGAATCGAAATATGGAAAAAAATTAGCATGTCATTTCAGAAAAAGTCCGATTTTGTGTCAAAATACCTATATTAGAGCAATGCTATATATAAATAATATATATAAATGTAATGTATAATATATATAAATGTAATACATATCCTAAGTCGCGCTTCCGAAACATGAAAAACGCAAGTTGAATTTCGTCAATCGGCCTAGTAGAACAGGAGCTATAGAACTATTCCTTTTTTTCCTCCCTCCCCCCTGCATGTACATTTTTCCTCTCTAAACCGATGGATTTCTTGACTAAATCTACGCCTAACACCGTCCGGAATTATTTAAATTTCCTCCCAGTGCCTGAAATTAAAATTTCAGAAAGTTCAGTCTAACGGTTTTCCCAGATATGAGTAATAATAAAATGCATAAAATGTGTATTTAGTAACAACATATTTTCGTATTTGAATGTACCCGCTCTTCGGCAATAAACTAT
>KK120735.1:396132-408764 GCA_000611955.2 Stegodyphus mimosarum | reverse complement strand
ACCTTTTTTTTTTTTTTTTTGCTCCATGCACCCCTTTCATCATTGCTCTTATATTCCAAAACTCGAAAAATACATATATGTTTATTTAAATTTAGATTATTTTTAACATGTTTCGTAAATTAAATAAGAAAAAGTGCAGAAAATATTAATAAATACCAAGAATAAAAATAGTTTTTTATATTCATAAAACAAAATTAATATTTAAGAACAGTTAAATAAAAATCTGACCGCATACCTTACTGAAGATATGAAATTCACCTAGGAGGGCGATTTCCCTTTGGCTGAGAACTCTGAGCTATACAATAATTTTTATGAGAATATGCTGGCTGTCTAAATTAAGATTAACCGAATTTCCTCAGAATTAAATGATAAATACGAGGTGTTTTTATCGCTATGTATTTAATTTGTGTATTTCTAATGGCACATATTTCTAATGGCTATCAGAAATAACCGACGACATCTATAGTTGATTGGTAATTTTAAGAGCTGTCCCAAATAAACGGCTGCCCATATAAGCAAATGGTCCTAGCAATCAGAGTTTAATGCATTTTTAACATTTATTTTTTCAAATGGAATTTTAATTGTTTTGTAATTGCTTTGTATTTCAGAGGTTATCATAGTCAATGATATCCATGCTCACACGTGCATTGATAACCGCATCTATTGTCCGACAGAAACAAAACCTCCATCTCCATACTTAAGTGAACACGAAAAAAATGAGCCCATGCGACGAAGAGATAATGTTTTCGTAAGTATTATTCAGAAATAATTATCTCATTCTAAAATATTCCCTGCTGAAATTTATAATTCATGTGTATATATAAACTACATTCATATGTGTACTAAACTAAAGTATTTCTACTGAAAAAATTAAATATGTAAAAGTTCTCAGTTGTTATTGCGGCAAAGTATAGTAGTTTATCTTTTGCAAAACGTTAACGAAAAAAATCTCAGAATTTTACTAATGAAACAAAATAAGCATTTCTGGAAAATATTACAGTACAACTCGCTTATAACGAGCCCTGATTTAACGAGTACTCGAATTTAATAATGAAATCGAAAATATTTGGTTGGTAGAATGTTACGTCTGTGGTAGCATAATTCACTTTTAAAGCGAAAACTCCGATTATAGGGAGCAATATTTTTGTGATTCATAAAATTTCTATTGAGTTCCACCACTCCAGATCAGCTAATCCTTTCTTGGAAAAAGTTCTTTAGCATTCCGAAGTCAACTGAAAGTTTGTGATGAGTCATAAATCCTGCGAACACGTGACGCTGGCCTTTTTATTCTTGGGAGTGATCAAGATGGAGTTTCTACCACTGACTTCTACAAATGTTATCCAGTCTATGCACTGAGGGATCATCAGAAGTTTTAAATCAAACTTTCGTAAGCACTTGATTTTGATGCTTCCCGTTAGAAGAGAAAAAAATAGGATATATATACATATACATACAGGGTGTATCAATAGAGCGGTAAAAACTTTCAGGAGAAATAGAGTACACCTATATGATGGGAAATCACATAGCAATGCATGTTCGGACACGCTTTCCTGGCGCGATAGTGACGACACAAAAATCAAGAAAGAAAGGACACGAACGGGGTGAGAAAACGTGTTGATTACTCGGAATACAGCAAAAACAAAGAAAAAGCAACATAAAGAGACAATGATCGTCATCAAAGAAGGTGTTCGAAATTGCGACCCGCACCGTGATGCTGGAAACGTGCGATCTTCCAACCGTAATGCAGATCTTCCATGCGCCAGAGAAGCGAGGAGGCATTACGGAGTCGTAATTTCCAGCAACTTTTTAGTGACTATCTTTGTTTGTTTTTATTCTTATTTGTTCGTTCCTGCTGTACTAAACATAATAAAAAACGTTTTGTCTTACTGTTTGTAGCCTTCCTTATTTATGTTTTATGTCGTTCCATTTTTACGTTTTTTACTACCGCGCCAGGAAAGCGTTTCCAGCCATGTATTGCTGTGTGATTTCCAATCTTCTAGGTGTACACTATCCCTCCTGAAAGTTTCTCACCGATGTACTGATACACCCTGTATACCTCAAATGTCAATGTAAACAAACTCGAAGCGATACGTTTAATAAGCAATGCATGAGAAAACATTACATGACATGCATTACCAGCTGCTTCCGTAAAGCTGAACTGGACATTTCTCAGAGGCAATTCGCTGTGGAAGAAAAAGAAGAAGAAACAGGTCATGGAAAATTTGGAAATGAGTAGAGAAGAATTTGAAAATTGTGTATCAGATGACGTCGATATTAAACCGATACACAATTTTGCTCCGGGGGATATTGGAGTTGAAATTAGAGCTAAAGATTCAGGCAGATGAAAAAATAATGAAAGCGAAGATAATAACGACGAATGTGAAAAATTTCAACTTCAAACGCCTCCAACATACTCAATGGCTTTGAGTGCGAGAAAAGCTTCAAATATTTTTCGAAACCAGGGCTGCAAATTGCGATAATTTTTCCGGCCATGCGTCTTCTCTGAAGAACAATAACGTATTTATATGGTACAGAAGGATATTTAAAACGCATAAGTTTTACATTTATTTAACAAATAAGAAATGGCAAAAGGAAGAAATCATCAAATCTAATAGAAATGAATGCCCAAATTACCTTTCGCTGCCAAAAAACAGGACTGCAAATTACCAGCTTGTTAAATGAGTTGCGTTGTTGCGTTTTTAAGACCTATCTTCGAAACATGTGTAATCACACTGCAAGAATTGTACTTTCCGAAAGAACAGCAAGTGTGATCAGCAACTGGATTCTTTCTAAAAACAGTAATGGATTTCGCGATTACACTTTGAAAAGAATTTTTCATTAAGCGAATAAATCAGCTCAAGTGTAGCACAAACGATCTATATAAGCATTCTAGTTAAGAGAGACTTCTTGAAATAGCTTGCGTTGAAATCACGTCGTAAATAAATATATAACATTGTAACTAACTTAAACAAAATTTTTCAAACCTGCATTTCTCAATTAGCCTCAATTGCTGAATATTTTAAATTAGTTTCAATTATATTTTAAGTAGCATGGCTTGAAAAATTTCAGAAACTACGTACATTTCAAAGCATATTTATAAGGTGATAGGACGAGAACCGATACTTTCAGCATGGTATGGCCGTTGACACATATTTATAAGGTATTTTCCCCCTTCCTTTAAGCACGCCTTCGTGGTGTCGTAGTGTAACAGTGTAAGCTTTTAGTTAAACTAACAAAGTTTTATTCTAATTTTTACTTTTCTATCTGTTCTCATTTTCAACTTCCCGTTAGAAAAAGCGCGTGTTTTAGCTTTATGCTAACTTGAAGTAGAGCCAAGGAGTATATAAACCGGAGGTAGAAACCTCTCAGTGTGAGAGAGCTTTTAGTCTCAGACCACTGTTACTCTATTCAACGTTCGCCTGACTAGCTAGCATTTAAATTCTAAGCGGTAGCGCTTTTACGTGATTGCTTATTGAAGTAATTCCAAGTGAGCTAGTATTAGTTAAATCTTGCTACGCACCATTTAGTTTAGAGGCCAACCTCGCGTTATAGCTCTGTGAGCAACGACTGTTTAATTTCTAATTAGTTTTAGTTTAAATTTATTTGATTGTTCATTTTTAGACCCAAGTGCGGTCTCTACTTTCTGTATCCCTCCCCAGTTGGGAAGTGGTTGTACATAATAGTGATTTAATAAAAGAGGATTTTAAATCCCTTTCAACTGCAGTTCTTCGACCACTTAATCACAGTATTCTACCACCGAACATAGTTGCATTCAGCTCCCTGTTCCAGATCAGGATTTAAGGAGTTCACGAAGATGTTTTCCAAGAATATGCACCGAACACACAGTTCTGACAACAGTAGCACACTCGGCGAGTATTCGAAAGGTCCTGGATCGAGTACCGGCGAGAGCCTTGTACATTTTTCACGCGTCCAGCATCAAACAACATAATTACTCTACAGTGGCGTCAGAACTGGATGATGATTCTCCACCACCAGGATTTCGCGATTGGGTCCCCTAAACCCCAGTCGCCCTTTAAAAGGGGGAGTATATAAGGTATTTCTCCCGCCTTCTTAGCATACCTTCTTGGTGTAATGGTCAGCAGACACACTCGAGGCGTATTCGGCAGGTCAGAGGTTCGAGTTCCTGCAAGGGCATTGCTCATTTTTTATGTTTCCTGCTTCGAAATAACTTAATGTCTCTACAGAGTAACCAGAGTTCAACGGTCTTATTACTAAAGGCATATCACAAATAAATGCTAGAAACCATAAAAGAAGTCACGCTCTAGGACTATAGGTTTAAAAGAATAGTCTAACGTCTAACTAGACTCTTATAACATTTGTGGTTAAAAATATAAATTTAAAAATACTACCTTGACATGCGAAATATCCTACAGTTTCTGACATTACAGATCTGGATCACTTGTTAATGGATGCTAGAATACTTTGAAAGTTTCACGAACAGATTTGAGCTGGCTGATAGTTGCCAAGCGTTACTACTGATGTTTATAGAACTGGGCTTGGGAGCATAAACTATTTCCCAACTCTTAAAAGACGTAAAGCAAATTATCGCTGTATCTGAAGCAACTACAGAGACTTGAAAAAGTTTAAAACAACGTTTTTATTAAAACAGAACTTGAATATAGGTGCAAATTTTGTGCTCTGGCTCAGAAACTCTAACCGGCTTATCAGTTTAAATGCTGTCAGCAAATAACGTAAAGCTGAATAACCACAAACTTATCAAAGATAGCAGAACTAAAGGTAACATGGCCTCGAAAGCAGAAACACGCTCTATCTTAAAGTCAAAGAACGTCAGTATAAATACTCTCTAGCTGACTTGCATTCTAGTGCGAAAACGGACAAGACAAGTTATAGTAAATATCTAAATGATAATTAACTGGTTAGTTTTAAATAATAACCCTATGTATTTATAAAGCTAGCTTTGTTTTCTTAAATAATAACTAATATAACTCTGCTGTTAATAATTTTAGTTTCTTCTTCTGAACTATATCAAGTAACCATTTCACCACTAATATCGTGGATGTTTTCAATATTTTTTCGTTATGATAGATTTATAATCCTCGTTAATGATTGAGAGGGGAAAAAACATATTTACATCCAGCGCGCATCTCTTTAAGTATGCGCGCTGGATGTAAATATGTTTTCTTCCCGCACAAATGTTGCCATTGCTGGTTTTGAAGCCGTTGATTTTGTTATTAAAAATTCGTTAAAGTTTTACAAATTAAAATAGACAATAAAACAAATTCTAAATTCCAAACTTCGGCTTCTAGGTGCACAAATTCCGGTGAAAGGCTATGTTATTCAAAATTCGATGATTCTAGATACCGTTGTTTCTTCACAATGCGATAAACATAGATATATTCATGCACATTCTTCATTATTCAATTTTTTAAATATAATACAGAGCGATAATATTTGGTGGCAACATTTTGAAAAGTGAAACGGAGATTTATAGGGAACCGATGCAAAATGCCGTTTCGAGACTAATAGCCCTTCTGGACTAATAATTTATTAAAACGTTAAATTTCACGCTCCAGTTTTTTAACTGCAGAATACCGCCCACGCATAAAGCGAATCATTTGGTAATAAAAATATTATCCTTAAGTAAAACAGTAAATTATTTTCTATTATATTTCCTGTAAATTTGCATTCCTTTCTTCTCGATAATTTATTTTCCCACAAGCAGTCATCGAACTATACTATTAATAAAAGCTTAATTCGAAGTCTAAACTCCTTCCGATGCGAGCAGTTTGCGTGCTGTTTCCCATTAATACCTCATTTTCCTGTCAGAGCTTTGCGAAGATTTATGTCCATGGAAAGAGTTTGGCCAACCGAAGATTGCCTTTTGAAGCCAAGCATCTATTTTCATACCTTTGTTCTCGTTCCCAGCTCCGAGCGTGACATCAAATACACTTCGCAGCCTTAAACTTGTCAAACTAGCAACCAAAGTTGAAGCTCATCACTTAACCACTTCAGGGTCAGGAAATATTTGATTTGACATTAAGAGTAATTTTTATAACTCTATATTAAATTCAATCTTAAAGAATTATGAACTCTAATACATGTTTCAGTCTTCGGTACCTAATATTAGTATTATGGGGGAAAAAGCTGTTTATAGGTTGAAATGGAAACGAAGGGAGTTATGTGTTGCTGGTGAGATAAAAGGTATTCTTCCTCAAAATTTGTTTAAAATTCTTAACCTTTTAAATAACGGTAAGTAAATACTGGGACTTTCTCGTATTTATGGGAAATATACATACTAGAAATAATTGTTTTTTAATTCTGCACCGATGATATGCCCTGTATCCCAATAGTGCATTTGTTTCCATGGAAAGAAAACAGGTGAATCATTTTAAACATTTGCCTAGAGAGAAAAATAGACAAAATATAACCATCGAAAAGTTATTGAAAGTGACAATTACGCAGTTAATCGAATGTTAATGTAGCCGAGTGGTACTCAGGAAAGCGATTTATGCCTTAATGTGTTTTCAATAAAAGATTTTAAGCAGAAACATTTCTGAATGACATAAATTTCCTTCTTCTATACACACATTTCTCTATGCTGGAGCAATAACTCTGTATCTTCTTATTAAAGCATGGATGGAGTTCTGTGACTACCTCGCAATAAAATGTTCTTGAATGAATATACAAAACGACGATTACTTTACGAAGTTTTTAGCAAGATCCCCAGATCGAAATAGCTATAAATTTGAATTTCAATATTCTGTCAATAAATAATCTGTAAACAGATTTCTATTTATTTTTTGACACAGCATTTCAAATAAGGGATATTTATTCTAGTCGCAAATCCTCTGCTCTCATTATGGATACTCTCCTTTTGGCCAACCAGTGACCGGACGCGTAAGAACACTAATAGTTCAATCTGGATGCAAATCCCTGCGGAAGAGCTAGCTGCATGAGTGTTTTGTCTTCTCCACTTGCAGTGAAAGTACGAGTCCTAAGAAAATCTTCCACGAAAGGATACCGTCGCATAAGCAAGGAATTCATACCTGCTTTGCCGTATTCAATTAAGAGAATACACTGAATTTATATTCTACTTTAGCAGTGTTTTGTTTGTCTCTATGGTATTCTACATCTATAAGAAGATTTTTCTTATTTGCTTATATAATTTTTTAAACAATAATGTGCTTCCAACCCTACATTCTACTCATTATTTCTTACATTTTCGTTCTCTCTCTTTTTCAGTCTCGACTGCAGCAATCGCTCACCAGAAGAAAAAGAAACAGCTCAGACTTCGGTGAAGAAGGCAGTCAACTGCATACGTTCCACGCAGGACATTTAGAGAAGAAAAGTGTAGTTTCGTTACCTAGTTCCATTAGCCAACATCAATCCACAGAAACAATGATTGCAGACGATCCGCGTAGGTTCTTTTCTGAGCATTTATACCATATATACAATCCAGAGAGCTGTCTCTAAAAATAAGAAACCTAGTAATATTTTTAGTAAACAAAAATTTCAAATTTTAAACAGATTTCATTAATTTATACAAGCTACAAATGAGCATTTTAACATGTTCTTCTTTTCAAATTTGCAGAGCTCTATTTCATCAAATGAAGCTGAATGTGTATATACAGGGTGTTTCAGCAAATCGTTTACAAACTTTGTGGAGACACAGAGTACACCTATACGATAGAAAATCATATAGCAATACATGGTCAGAAACGCTTTCTTGGCGCAGTAGTGACGACAAAAAACAGAAAAGAGGAAGCACACAAACAGTGTGACAAAACATATTTTATTACGTTTAGTATAGTAGAAACTAACAAGTAAGAACAAAAATAGACAACGATCGTCATTAAAGAAGATGTTCGAAATTGCGACCCCGGACCGTGATGCAGGCGTCACATCTCCGGCGCATGGAAGTCTGCATCACGCATAAAAGATGCATGACGCACGGTTCCTGCATCACGGTCCCGGTCGTAACACTTTCTAACACTTTCTTTGATGACGACCGTCTGTGTTTGTTCTTATTTTTCAGTTTTCACTGCACTAAGCATAGTAAACATTATTCTGACATTCTTCGTGTCCTTTCATCCTTGTGTTTTGCGTCGTCTTTACCGCGCCAGAAAAACGTTTCCGACCATGCATTGCTATGTGTTTTCCCATCGTCTAGGTGTACTCTATCTGTCCTGCAAGTTTGTAACCGATCTGCTGAAACACCTTGTGGGTAGACGCAATGGTAGCTTATAATAATGGTAACTTAACCCAATGGTAACTTAACCCCTGGTAGCAATGGTAACTTAACCCCTGGTAATATACAGAATAGAATTTATAGGTTGTAAATCAAGTTTAAAAAGTATGTAAACATAGTGTACATAAATAATTAAGAACAGATAGGAAACTGAGTGAATTTAATTCTTTTATCTCAATTTTTGTTCTGAAGCAAACATGCGTTCCTTTCCATGAAGATAATATCAAAGACAGGTGAAATTTACATTAAGTACGAAATTTTCCGGCATATATCCAAACTGAATTACCAATAACTTCATTTGTTTTCTCCTTTATAGATTAAGCATTTTAAGAACATCCTTCTTTTTCTTACCAAAAATATCCTGAAGAAAATTCCAGTCTTTCGCCCTTTACTCATTCATTCCTATTGTTCATTACCCATCTTTCATCGTACTTTATCCATTCAGTTCATCATTTATCTAATTCACAAATTCTGCGTTATAAAATATGTTCTAAAGCTTTTAGTTTCATTTCAATATTTAACATATCCTGTTTCATTTGTTTGAGTAACTCATCTCAGATCAAAATAAATTAATGGAATAAATATGTATTCGAAGTAACTGCAATCAAAAAGCGTAGAACAATAACCACTGTAACTGTCACTGTAGCGTAAGATCGAGAACATTCGATAGCAGTAGTCTTATTTATCTTAATTGTAGCTTCTAGCTGAAAAACTAGTCTCCAAATACAATGCCTTGTATGTTTTCTTAATTGATTATAGAAATTTGATTCTTGAAATTAATTTTGAACGAAATTCGGCAGACTGAAGCGGATATAAATATGACAGCTGGATCTACAGTATAAAAAAACGTTATTCTCCCTTTTAATTCATTTAAATTTACGTTTAGGTAACAAATGGACTTGTCAGCTTTAATGAACACTCCCTATCTTTTATCAATCAAATGACAATAACTGAGATGCACCAAACCAATATTTATCAATATTCTTACTTAACCGTTGCAAACTGGTGGAAGTCTGTTTTATTATCAGCTATATAGGGAAAAGTCGGTTGTCGACATAACTGAAATATACTTGTAGACTCTGCGAATATTTTTACAGTTTAAAGTACATATAAACAAGGTAACAGTACCAAAGATTAGGATTGATTAGGTTCTTAATAATCAACTTGTAAAAATAAGTATAATTATTTTAGCAGATATATTAAGTTTTCTTAAGCTAAAAAGGATCTCTAACTAAATCATGATTGTGAAACATTTCGCTAACACTGTAAGTAAACAAAGCCATTAAAACCAATGTAGGACACGTCAGGAAAAAGTACACAGATTCAGGTGATAATAGACGTAATGAGGGGGTAAAGAAGTAATCAGAGATAATGTGCTAATATAAGTACAAAGGTAATGTGGAGGCAATGTGTGTACAACAGTGTTTCTGTAGTTTCAATTAGCATTGCAAATATGTTTCAGTTGGCATTTCCATTCGATGTGTTCTTTAGTCGCTGTTTCTGCTACAGATTCAGATGTGGCCTTTTCTTCAATTATTGTCTTTTAGCTCGATGTCTGATAACCTAATCTTTCTGATTTTGAAGCTTAAAGAAAGACAAATTTGCATGAAATTCGCCTGTACTTTCCGTATGAAATTGTTCAATCTTTTAGATATATATATCTTATTCTTCTGCAAAACATATCTTCCATTGTTTATTACCTTGTCTTACTTTGTTTGTTAGTGTATTTCTTTTATGAATAAGAGCTTTCATACTCATTTAATCCTATTTCATCAACTCACCTTGCATCAGCGTAGAAAAATCATAATCACTCACTACAACTATGCTCAGTATTGGAGTATATTAACAGACAACTGGTTTCTTTAATAGTACAGTAATATACAGTGTCCAAATGTAATACTAACACTTTTCAAACATATATAAAAGAGAAACTATTAACGATAGCATAAATGCCCATTTTTCATTTGAACATTTTGTAATTGTTGCATTATCTATGTTGAATCTATGTTGAATGCGTGTGAGTACATTTCGGAATTTGCCTCCCAACTGGTATAATGGTTAGTGACTCTGACTGCCATAGCGATGGGCCCAGATTCGAATCTTGGGGAAGGCATGGCTGTAACTGTCAATTCCTTCATAGGAGGCAACGGTGGCTATTAGGTGCTTCCATAACGAAACGGCCACCACTTCCGGCCCCTGTAGTGGCGCAAGTCTAATGGCTATTAAATAAAGCACTCGGCCATTAAAAAAGTCCGAATTTTCTTTTTTAATTCTATCACAGCATTCTAGGAAGTAGACATCAGCGTACACCAAATAATAGAGATAAGCATGTTTTCTTTCAAGCAATACAAGGAAGTTTTAAGCGATATCAGAAAGCAGAGAATTTATGAAGATGGATAACAGATTTTCATACTACACAATTGTTATCAGATCCCGTGACAAGCTTAAGCAGAAAAACCTGCGTGCGATCTAAAGAAAAGTTGATGCTGCAACAAGAAAACAGCAAGGAATAAAGAGTGAGGACATGTTACAGATTCCCAACATGTACGCCACAAAGCCAGGGATACCGAATGAGATAAGAGATGCTATTAAGACTACTAGTGCTGTTAAAATCGTACTGTTAAATTGTATACTGTTAAAATAGCATTTCCGTTTTCGTTTATTTATTCTCTACATTCCATCTTTATAAATTCACTTCTATAGCAAAAAGAACTTCTTCCCGCAGGTCTATCACATCTCCACAAACAGTTCTAACTTCTGCACTAACAGTTCAAAAACAGAAAACAGAATAGCTTGCACGTTCTCCTTTTTCGACAATGATGTGTTCACTCATTTGAAAAATTTAACTTCAACATGTAAAACAGCATTTTTTCGTGCATAAGCGGATGCCATAAACCAAGTACTGGACTTCAGTCTTAACAATAATCACAGAAATATTGTTATCGATACAAAAAGCCACCCTTTAGGGCTCTAAAAAGTACTGCTCATAAGTCGAGCATTATCCAAGACATGAATGTGCAATGTCATATCAATATACAATAACCCAAACACTTTAAATGGTCAAAAGCCCACGCCAAAAACTTCGAAATCGGAACTGCAGACGTAGTAACAAAGGCAGCTACAAATAATACCAATGCATTGCATATTGAAATTCCATAGCCAAAATCGTCCTTAAAACAATCCGTCACAGAAGAGACGAACTCCAGATTGCACGACTGGTAGGACAACGTCATACAAGGCAGAAAACTCAGCTAAACGTTCTCAAAGATCCAAGACACAGTGTACATCTCAAAGCCATACGTTAATTAGTTCCTAACGAGTCACGATAATTTTCTAATTTCCATCTCTGAGGGTAATATTTCCACGACGGAACGGTATTTGTGAAAAAAAGGTATTCCAATATTCTAGTGCTTGGAATGTCCACTTATCACCAACTGCCATCCCAAACAACCTCAATCAAACATATGGGGCTACTTCCGACGTGACTTAAGAACAAAACAGCTGAGAAACAAATTATTTAACATGATTAAATCCTTAGTTCGAAGAGGTGAAAAACTTTGTGTAGCTGCATAGTCAGTTCACCCCAATGAGTGGATAATAGTTTATACTTATAAGGATAATCAGGGTAAGGAGACGACACCTGTTTTCTTTAATCCTGTCTTCCATCTTTTAATCTGTATCTGCATCTGTTGATACGTTCTACAGAGTTGCAAACAAATATATTGCTGCCTATGGAGGTCATTTTGAACATCTTTAATTTAAAATGCATGACACCAAAAATGCTAATATTTGTTGAGATTCATATTCTTATCATAAATGTTCAGAGAGCATAAGCATTAATATGGAATACTCCGTATTTATTATCTAACCTTTGAATTTTAAACTTAATCTAATACTAACACAACCAAACATCTTTTAAACATCTTTAACATGTTCTAAATTGAATCTAATACTAACATACACTGCTCGACATTGAAAATGCAGCACCAAGAAGGAGTGGTCAGAAAGTGATAAAATTTGGAAAAAAGACAGATACAGCAAGCAGCAGTAAGTGATCTTTATTTCAAAATGATAATCAGAATACAGAGCGAGAACGGCGTCGGCTCAGTAGCATGCAGGACCACCGTGGACAGCGATGCACGAAGAAACACGTCTAGGCATAGAGTCAATAAGAGTGCGGATGGTGTCCTGAGGGATGGCTCTCTATTCCCTTTCAACCATTTGCCACAGTTCGTCTTCTGAACGAGGCAGGGGCAGAGTCTGCAAACGGCGTCTAATCATATCCCACATATGTTCGATTGGTGACAGGTCAGGAGAGTACGGTAGCCAGGGAAGCATCTGTATACCTTGCAGAGCATGTTGGCAGATACGAACGCTGTTTGGTCGGTCGTTATCCTGCTGA
>KK120735.1:371913-396063 GCA_000611955.2 Stegodyphus mimosarum | reverse complement strand
TAGGCAACCTCTGAAGGTAGGGGATTGCCACCGGCCGCAGTGCATTATCCAAGTATCGTTGGGCCATCATATTGCCCTAAATACGAACTAGAGGTGATCTGGAATCCTAGGCAATAACGCCCCAAACCATTATGCCACGTTGTCGCGCGGTGGGGCGTTCCACAGTTACTGCCGGATTAGATCTGTCTCCACGTCGATGCCACACACATATGCGGCGGCCATCACTCGATAAACAGAAGCGTGATTTATCTGAGAACACGACGTTTCACCATTCTGTCATGCACATCGCTCCAGTCCGGCACCATTCTAAACGTTGGCGTCTATGCTGTGGGGTCAATGGCAGTCTTCTTAACGGACGCCCTGAGTGCAGGCCATGTTCAACCAATCGACGAGAAATGGTTCTGGTCGACACGGGAACATCCAGGGTATCTTGCACATGCTGCAGAATCGCGGTACAAGTGACTTGCGGGACCGCCACAGCTTGTCGGCGGATGCGTCGATCCACGCGTACTGACGTCACTCTGGCTTCACCTGCACCCCTCCTTCTTCCCACATTCCCTTGTTGCAACCATGTTCACCATAGCCGATGCACCGTGCTCGCATCCATGTGGGTATCAGTGCGATTTGACGTAAGGACCAACCCGCCCTTCTCAGTCCGATCACCATACCCCTCGTAAAATCGTCTATCTGCTGGAAGTGCCTTCGTTGACGGCGGCCTGGCATTCTCTCCTATTTCACGTATCCTCTGGGACAAAAACCAACTTTCTTCGATAATTCGTCTGGCAGAAATAACGACACAAATATTGCCCTTTCTGCACGTTGCTTCCCTTATATCTTACTTCATGTGCGTCGTAGAGCTGCACATTTCACATCATGCGCATAACTCAGTGACGTGCATCTACTCTAAAATTTGCATACATTTCTGACCACTCCTTCTTGGTGTTGCATTTTCAATGTAGAGCAATGTAAAAACCAAATTCCCCACTTTCCCAATATGAAACATGTTATTCTTAGGTATTGCCATCTGATTTATTCTCAGATAAAAGCCGGGTTGGCAGCAGGCTTTAGAATTGTAATCGGCTCCTTATGCTTCTTTAAGTAAGCATCATAATTTTATTTTGTTACAGCACATATTTAAATAATGATTCTATGCTATTTTTTTACTTTCCAATGGTGGACTTTAGGCGTCTATAGGCGCTGGCCAATGCTAAGGCCGGAAGCGATGGTCTCTTTATTATAGAGGCAACTTATAGGTGGGCCAGCGTTGCCGTTGTATGAAGGGATAGACAAATTACATCCATACCTTCTCCGAGATTCGATCTAGGACTCTTCGGTACAGCCTTCAGAGTCACAAATCACTTTCCCATTTGGGTAGCAGATTATTTTGATCTTTAATCTGCATTAAATTTCTTTTAAACTAGTATATAAACACTTGCATTTAATGAACCGCAGTGGTTAGCATTAACATGCGTATTTGCAGAAGATGAATGTTTTCAATATTGTTATTAATTTGGCTTCTTATTTTAAATCAGGGGCTTACAGATTTTGCCTCCTAAATACGAGGCTTTGAAGAGCAAAAAATGCTTTATCTTTCATTCTAATATTAGGGAATCTAGTTGAAAAAAATACATTCTCCATTCATTAAAATAACATTGTTTTCCAGCAGTATTAAAATTATAAATATTGGCTGCGAAAGCTACTATCCATAAAACAGAGTTATTATTTCGTTTGCTACCATTTCATTTTCCTTTATGAAACTTAGTCTTTATTTTAATTTTTATTGCAAAGCTTAATACAAAATATATTTTACTATTCATAAATAATTGATCTTTTATTGCGTAAAACAATACAAAATTAGTGAAATAATCATTAGTTTACCATTACTTTCCAAAAAGCACAGAATAGTCTTCATTGGAAAATTCTTTATTATCCTAAAAGACTATCGACTAATTTTTAGAATTCAACCACTGGTATTATCTCGAGCAGATATTTTATTGAACTACCTAAAGTATTCTATTAATATTCTTAGTTAGCCAGAATCTGATACGTTACTTTTTTATTCTCTTTTTATCTCATTTTCATTCACAGCCATCAAAAAAGTACCTAGGTTTGAGAGACTGATCAATAAGGCGCTTAGTTGTTTTATTTTTCATACAAAAATATTCTCTCTTTCTGAAAGATTAGCCAAAAATAACTGATTTAGTAAAATATTTAAATATCATTCAATCATAATGTACTTCAATTTTCTAATACTCAAAGAAAAAACCTTTTCTGATAATAATTAAATAAAAGGAGATTTTAATACTGAAATATATTAAGTAATGACTTCAGAAACACTAAAGCTGTAACATAAAGCCAAATGGCCAATTTCTGTCAAAAACTTCTGTGAGTTATATTTACTGACAAAATGTTATTCTAAAATTTATGGTTTCATATGCGTAAAATTCTTCTGATTTACATATGTAATAAAACATAAATCTGACAAACTTTTTTCAGAAAAGTTCAGGAAATTTATTATAATTCTCTTATTAACGTAATTCTCTATTTTATTTTATTTTGTCTTTAATATTTGCAGCATACACTTTTTATATTCTATTTCAGTAACTTAACTATTTAGCCATATCAAGTTTATAGGCATAATATCTCTCTATATGCATATACAGAGAGACAAAAAGATATATAGAGAGAAAGAGAGAGAGATATATAGATATATCGAAACTTAATTTACTAGGGAAAAAAGAAAATAATAGGATTTTTTCCACTTTTTATCTAGCTTTGGAGTAATCCTATTTAATGGAATAAGGCAATCGAAAACTTTTGCTTCCTTTGCTAGGAGATTTTCGCCTCCAACCCACCTACGATAACTTTGTTATGATTATAATTATTATTTCGTTTTTTTTCCTTTACTTTCATTGAAGGTATTTGAGGAACATAAAAAAATATAACACTGACACTGATACTCTGGTACTTGGTCGGTATACTGGCCTGTAACAGGTGATAGTGTTCCTCACTCTTGCCAGTTATTGAAAGAGTCCCATTAGGGCCAGACTTGTGATGCAACCGTAAAGAATATTCTCCAAAAGAGATAAGTAGCTGAAGGGAATACTGATGCTAGTAAACCACAAAACTATTCATATAGAAAATATTTTGTTAACAAACTTGTTGCTATCGATAACTAAAAAAAGGATTTTTATTACAATACGATTTAAATTTATGATAAATAATACAAGTAACTTCTATGTAATACGGTCGTTAGATTCTTAAATGTTTCATTTTGTATGAATTCTTGCTATATGATAGCAAATTTGATACAATAAACTTGGTAGATTCCAAAAGCTAAATATATATAGTCTATTTTCCTCTTGCAGTTAGGAGAAATATGCTTATTAAGTTAATAACTGATCAAAAGTATCAGATACTAACATTACGTAATGCTTTCTTCATCATCATTACTAATAAGCATTAAACAAGGACGTTTTCTCTTTGGCAAAATATTCTTAGCTTCAGAATTTCTTCAGCAGCATTTTGACTTCTTTGCTGCAATTTTGGCAAAATATTTGTTGCTTTCACTTCTTTTCTTATAAAATATGCTATTATTTCTCATATTGGCAAAATATCTGTTGTTCTCACTTCTGCTTTACTTATATATCTTCTTTCCTATATTCTTCTTCATTTTTCCTACCTTAAAATTATGTATTTTCTTGTTTATTATATCTTCTTTCCTTACAGAAATCAAAATAAATTCCTTGCACTAAAATAAACACGTATGAAGTTTTATCTTAAATTTCCGTTTCTTTCAAGTAAATGAATAGTAGAAATTTATAACTTTGATTCTTGGAGTAAGAGAAGAGCAGTTTACTGTTCCTTCTTCTTTCTTTTCCTGGCCTTTTTAATTTTGCTCTGACAACGATTTCTTTTAATATGCTGTTATGTGTTGCTTCTTTTAACATACTGGTCTTTCAATATATTTTTTTATGTTTGAGAACGGCCTGTATATTATTACAGCTCAAAAATTACTTTAAAGATTCTATGCAATTAGCTTGAATTCCTCGATCCGCTTTTCTTTCTGTATCACAAAAGCCCGTAACGGAGACTATTAAGCCTATTATTTTGTACAAAGAATAGATGTATTTGACACGAAGTGAATTTAAGATTTCTGAAAGTAATTTCATTTCAATTCTATCTTCAAAACTTTTATCTTCAAAAATTTTATCTTCAAAACTCAAAGATAAAGCAATAATTACCTTCAAAACTTTCAATAACTCAATAACTATGAATAAAATCTAAAAACTGTATTACATCGAAGTCAGCAAATGAATATTTTCTCAAATTTCCATTTTCATTTACATAAATAACATCGACAGTGATTAATAAGTAATGAAAAATATTAATTTATAAGCCAAACAACAAAAATCAGCGTTATATTTTCAGATTTTCACAGGACTAGTTTTGATGGTTTTACCGAACCACTATCCTCAGCTGCAAAAACGCACAAAAAAAAAAGGTTTTTGAAAAGTCCTGTGAAAATTTGAAAATATAATGTTGATTTTTGTTGTTTGGCTTCTAAATTAATATTTGTTCGTCGTGTTATTGTATCTTAATTAATGAAAAATATATTGTTACTTTTTTTTCTTTTTCGTACGTACGTTATAGGGTTCGTAGATTTGGAGTGAATAACGACGACGACACTTGATAAAATATCAAAACACACCTTATTGGCCAGTATTTTTCAAGACAGCTCCAAAACCACACTTACAGTCATCGAATAACTTGAGACAATCAGCGACACAGCCTTCAGGCTATAACGGTGGATACAGCTACACGACAAGGCACCAGCGTACAATTCCCGACTCTGCTTGGTCGTTCTCGGAATACTACGTACTCTCGAGACTCTCCACACTACAACTCGCGATGCACTCGACGATACCCTAGAGTATAGCACCGAACTCGGTTCGGTCGTTCTCGGAGCTCAGTACACTCGACAATGATAAAAGATACAAGATACAACTCGACAATACACTAACTCCCGATACACTAAGAGATTCTCTCAATGCAATTGACGACCAACTCGGCATTAGACTACGAGTTCGAGAACATTCTGGTCTAAAACAGTAAGAATTCGTTCCAGAAGGTTCTCCATCCGTCCATGGCATACCGCCAATTTTGTCGCCAAGTTTTTTCTAGCCAAAAGTGGCAACCCTGCTTTCCCTTGCCATTTTCTGCCAACCCCAAGCCCGCCTTGCGAGGAAGCTATCTTACCGCGCCTGGACATTTTGTAACAATATGATGACAGTTTTCGTAATAATTTTTAAATTTTCTAATGTAATACTGTAAGTCAACACAGTGTAGCGTATTTTGTAATAAGTATAATTTTAACGTTTCAAAGTTCGTTTTTATTGAAGTATTTGTCAGGTTCCGTATTCCAGGAAACGCAGTATTATGAAGGTAAATGTAATTTTACGCCACGATTTACGTCAAAGTTACATTTGCAGATATTTTAGTTAAAAATTTATTTTCCACACTTATTTACTTTTGATTGATGAATATTAACTTTAATAATTAAATAGCTATATATTGAGAACCATAAATTATTTCCCAAGATGAATAAGTATATTAAAATTTGGATTTTCCACTACATTCCAAATTTTAGTTCCTAAATATTACCAATTAATATGCATCTTTATGTACAAGAATGAAATATTCAAAGAGCTCTCCAAAAACATTTTTACTTAACTAGATGCTAAATTTACCTTGATAAAACCTTGTTATTTTTCTTCATCTTTAGACCGTTTCCTGTAGCGAGTTTTTTTCTTTATCGTTTCCTGTAGCGAATAATTTAATAGCTCTATAACGCAAAATGTTAGAGCTACAGTTTGAATATTCATATAATAATGTAATTATTCTGTCTAGACGTTAAGTTACGATACCGAATAATTACTATAACTCTTATACCTAGAATTTAATAACTCCAGAACTGCGATTTGTAATATTAATATAACATCACACCCATGATGCTTAGACTGTCGAAGTTATAAATCCTTAATTATTATCGCTAAAACGCTGTGTAGTGGCTTTGCACATTCGCATTTCTGTTTGATAATAACCATAAGAAGTCTATTTTTTTTAATTCGTTGTACTGTAATTTGTTAAACTTGTTGACAATCATATAAAATTAAAAAATTGATCTCTACCATGTAAAGAGGGAAAAGTAAATTTCGGCAAAATGATTAGTAATATTGTAGAGTTCCTCCCTTTTATTTTGTTATATGAAGTGTCAAGGAACCTAGAGAACTGTTAAGTGAATTATCGCTTAGTTCAAAGAACAGAAATCGTAAACTCAAGAAGGTTTAATTACCCTTTATTTACTGAAAATAAGATGAATAGTTGGCCCCTTTCTTCGGACTTACAGCCAAGCCTCCCCATGGGCTCAAACTCAAACGTAAGAAATAAGAACTAACTAATGACTAACTAAGAGATTTAGCCGAAGCTTAGCACAATTCTAAAGTAGTTCCCCGTAAGCTTAAGTTAGCCGGCGAACTATCAAAAGCACGTAACAATACGGCTAAGCGTAACAAGAGCTTAGAGAGAGGTAGCCCAAAGACAAACGCGTGCTATTTAAAATTCCTAACTCTCTCTCACGAAGTCAGTTGAACTTTAATACTATCTCTTCCTCATTTTCATTCAACGTGTTTCTAAAACCTCATTCGGGTAAGGCGTTGTAAGTTGGAACAAGATAAGATAGGAAAGGGGAATTAAATTAAAATAACTGTTATAAAATTAAAATGTGCTTTACAATATGTTTATCTTAAAGAACGATTTCCAAATCAATGTGGGCTTTGAAATTTTAAGCAAAAACGATATCATACATTCTCATTTTACAAAACAGTTATTATAATTGCAGAATTTTTCTTCTTTTTAATAAGTGAAAAAATTAGCTGATAGCATATTTAATATAAATGTGAGAGTGAGTAATAAAAAAGCCTCATCAACTCTCAAAACCTATACCTTAACTCTACTTTATTCTCTTTGCGAACTTAAAGATGAATGCGATCTTTAATTAAATACCTTCTTTCGATTGGACTTGTTGTTGCAAATTTAAGCAATTTAAATTTACATTATTTACAATATATACATTATCCATCGAGCCATTTGCTTTTCTGTGATTGCTTTCCATTAGCAATATTAGCGACGGTGGGGTTAATTACCTACTATAGTAGGTAATTAAGTCATTCATACATTCTATTTTAATTCATACTATCATTATTGGTTGTCATCTAATGATGATGTCAACCATGAAGCATTAGCATGATTAATGTTACTTGACTCTTTTGGTTCAAACGGTTTAATTTACTTCTGCTTTGATATAACAAGTCCAATGTTCTCATTTTTTACAATCACGATTGCAAATGCATTCTGCAATAATGAATTCCTGCAATTATATAATTGTTTTCTGAATTAACTTTACTTTCATTTTTGACACTCACAATTAGCTAGATGATCTCTGAATAAATTAATAACTAATAGGTCGTCAGTTATTCTATATTGGATTAGAATATTACTAATTAACGTTTAACTTTGCAGTTTAGTAAGACACTTGAATTAGCTGAAGACACACAGTTAGTAAGACATACAGTTTTCAGTTCGTTCTGCTTGGAACAGTAATCTAAATATGTCAGTCAGACAGTTCTAGTTCTATAGCACAATCAGTCTCGCAAATGTTTCCGACTGTAATATCAATCTTTGTACACATGCGTAGATACTGCATAAGTTTAATTTGTTTTTTAATTTCATTTTATCTCAGAAAAAAGAATAAAATTTAGAGCACTAATTGACAAATTGATTTAAAAAATGATATGGCTAGCGTTCATATTCTTTAGAAAGTAGATTCTGTGTTGTGAGTGAAAATCTCGTATTATCCATTGGCAGAACACAACTTTTCTGCAATCTGCATGTTTATATTACAATGCATTTTTAATGTTAGCATTTTTATTCTTTCTTGAAATAAGCTTGTAAATTCCGATCTACGATAAAAAAAATCTTCGTAATATAATACTGCGTTTCCTTCTTTTTAAACTTAGCATAAGCATTTTATGTAATCCATAGAAATTACATTCCACAAAATAACAATACTTAATATTTTTCAGAACATGAATCTCAGATATGCGGCGTCAGATTAGTTTGTTTCATGCTAAAATATTATATTTGTCCACTTGTAAGGATTTTAATAGATGTGTTTTTTATTCAGATTCTGAAATCAGAATGACAATACTAATTGGAAATAATTTTATGCTGTTTAAAGCATAGATTAATCAGATAAATCATGCTAAATATAGTTGAGCATTACTTATTCTTGTATGTGTGTATTCCGATGAAAACAAAAATCAAATTTTTATTTGTCTTTGTTTATAGCTGATTTTTGCCTTGAGTAATACGAAAAGCATTTTGATTAAATGTATATTTCATTTCTGAATGTTTTTATTTGCGTCCAATAATTTTGTGGAGAATTTATTTTTGTGTCTAAAAATACTAGAACTCCAAATATCCAGTTTAATTAGGATCACAAATCATCCAAACAAATGGTTTGGCATTTTACTTTCAAGCCAAGAAAGTAAATATTACATTTCATGAGAGGGAATTTTTCATTCATCATATGTTATTTCAATAAAAAAATATGTTGTTTAAAATCCTTTTCTTTTCGTAAAACATAAAAATTAAACCATATTTTTTTTAAATAAGATGTTTTGTTTTGATTCTGCTGTAATAAAACTATGACAACTATTTTTTTAATATATATTAGCTTCAAAATTCTTGACTCTTTCTGTGCTGAAATTAAGGGAAAAGAGAAATTTATTATGTAAACCAAAACGCCCATTTTATTTCTTTCCAACTATAACTAAACAAAGGCGGTATTTGTACTAATGTTGCGACGTCTTGTACTCTTAGCAAGCATAAACTAACTAGACGTCAATAAAATGTGTAAGAAATTATCCTTAAATACGACAAAGACGAAAAGGTGTAAAGAACCCTTTTATTAACTCAATATATTCCCAGATGGCCTCGACTCATGCTTACAAAAAACCAACACTTGTGCGCTTAACTCAAAAAGTAAGGACTAGCTTAAAATAGAATAGAGTTAAGTAAGCCTAACGGTTTTTCTCAGGTCACGTAACGGCGAGTAGTTGGCGTAAACAAGCGTAATGGCTAGAAGTGCTCAACGCCATAGAAATCTAATCGCTAATAAATCAAAGATAACAACGTGGCCTTCAGGAAGGTAGAACATGCTCTCTCTCTCTCTTTCTCTCTTTTACCCTAAATTCACCTTCCAAAACCTTCCTTAAATACTAAATTCTTCTACCTCATTAGAACACACGCGAGCTAACTCATTTTACATTCTGACAAGAAAGCGTAGGTTGAAAGCGAGAGTAATAAGAAAGTTGCTTCAAAATAAAATTAGCTGTTAAATAACTTAAGTAAATTTAAATAACCAATTTACATGTCTTACACATTCATCTAAAGTTTATTAAAAATATGCACTTTACATTTCCATATCATTTAATTCAAATAAAAAATTAGAAACGTGTTATAAACAAGCATGACACATTTCACTTCGCCTGGATTCTATTTATTTCATGCCTATTTTAAATTCGAGTCGATTGCAACTAACTCATTTGATCCTAATATTCTAACTTTTTAACCTGACTAAAAACTTTAAAATGATAGAACAGTACAACTTCGATTACCCATAGGTCTCCAGGCTTAACCTCGTTTAACTATGTAATTTTTCTGCAGATAAGTGTAATTTTAATTTTGCAGCTGACTGTATTCAAGTGACCTGCGCAAAATGACCTCTCTTCCTTAGACAACCGATGGTACACTGACATGCAGTCCGGTTTGGAACCTGACAGAGGTGACATCGTGACTGGACTCACCACTCCGTGTTGACGATGAGAAGAAAAGAAGCTCATGGAAATGGTCAAGAACTAAACGCTGGAACCGTGCCCTTGTGGAACCTTGAATAAGTCCGCATGAGTAGCTCACAATTCTGTAAGAAGCTGGTGCTTAAAGTAAATTGTTCGGTTCCTTTGAAAAGGCGAACCATAAACATCCAATTTACTCAAAAACTGTAAATCTAAAACCAAATGTGAATCTGTATAGTATTGTTTGATTGTGACAGCTTTAAGATCCTAAATTAAATATATCAGTCATGGCAGATATATAAGAGCGTGTCAACTTTAAAAACGTTATTAATTTGAAAATAGACCTTTCGAAATATATAGATTTTTTTCAATGAAAGTAACGCCAATTTAAACGTAAATTTGTCTATTTTTAAAATATATAAATCCTTTTTACTTCCTTGTTCGAAGTAAAAAGGAAGTATTGTAATCGCGAAAAATTTCGAGTATCATATTTCAACGAAAATATCCATTTCCACCGTTATCGAATGCAATTTAACGACATTTTTGCGTGACAACTCTACGTAAGGACAGAATAAAGGACTTTTTCCCGCAAAAAAAATCATAAAACCGATTTAAAATGGATTCTGAAGATATTTTTAGTGGCGTCTGTGCATACGTACGTACGTATGTATGTATGTATCTCGCATAACTCAAAAACGTAGTCGCAGAACGTTGGAATTTTGTATATAGGACTGCTATAACACGTAGATGTGCACCTTCTATTTTGGTTGCAATCGGCAGCATCAAAAAAAATATATATATATATATATGTATCCACTTTGTTACTCGACCCAGTGAGCTCAGTTTCTTTATTCTTATACTAATGTTTGCAAATTGTGCATTTTTTGTTTTAAAAATATTGAATAATGTTTTTCTTATCTTCCGGTTAAGTTTTTTTTTTTCACTTTAGTTAACCTACATGTTAAAGTTGTATAATTATCAACAATTTAAAAATTGTGTAAGTGCGACTAAGCCTAATTTTTTTAGCCATAGCAGCCATATTTGTTTATATTTGAAACTTAGCAGAATAGTGTATTTGTTGCCAATCTAGAGAAACTAAGCTCCGCAACAACAAAAATAGTGTAGCTATGGTAAACAAATATAGTGAATTTTAAAGAGTGAATTTATTCTATTATGGTTTATACGCTATCGACGAAGCAGATTTAATTCAATCCAATTAAGTTTGAATGAAATGCAAAATGCGTATAATTTAATATTCAGTATAAAAGAGTCTTGTGGTATACAAATCAGACTTTTTTTAAACATATTGACACTGAAAATTCCCCCTTTTAACCAAAAGGACAAAAAGGATTCTAGGTTACTGCTGTTTGTAAATTTCTCGCATGAATATAATCACCAGAATGTAATATTCAATATTGCCTAGTAATTATATGCTAAAATTATGCTGACAGAAATTGATTTAATTTCTAAAACTTCCTGACAAAGAATGAAATTTCATTTTAGAGAAATTAGCATTTTCCGCTATGCGTAACATATGTTGTCTAATAAATAAATGAATACCCGTAGTTACAGCCATCAAATAATAAAACACAAAAGCAAAATGTTTGCATGTTAGAGCAAATATTAATTAAAGGTGGGATCTTAAGATACTGATTCATGCATATTACTAGAATATTGAGTAATTAGTGAACATTATCTGTAACAAAATATGGTGCTATTGAAACAATTATTTTGCATAAAAATGTCAGGTAAAATGCATTTTAGCGTAATTAAGTTCTTTTTGACAATTATAATGCTTGCTGTGTGTAATAACATCTTGGCGTAAACGTAGTATGTTGTTCTATTTCATTTTTAATCACTGTTATTTTCATCCCTGCAAGGCTATTTTAAAAACAAATTATTCGAAAAACAGCAACATACAGGAATTCCTTATGTTCTTCTTGTCATTTACAAAATTCTAATAACTCATTGCTGACACTAATCTCATAGTAATTATGTATCACTTAACATTTCTGTCCTAATCATTATCTTAATTTTCTGTCTGAACTTTTTTTAAGTTATCATTTTAAATTTCGGTTTTTATCTTACAATCTTAACTTCTTTGCGAGTCGTTATTTTAATTTCTCATTAACCTATGACTGAATAATTATAAAATATTTTTCAGAAAATATGAAATTTATGTGCAACGCATCTTAAAAATGCGACCGCTTGCCTTCAATCCGAAACTGCACATATTACCATTTGAAAAAAAAAAAAAAAATCTGATATGGAAACCACATTCCTTGCGAATAATTGTATAAATGTGTATAACTGAATAACGCCTTGTACTGCCTTATTTAATTATACACATTTTTTGCTGCATTTCATTTAAACCTATTTCCTCGAATGTAATTGGAGATATATTTCTCATTCAATTAATTCCATGCTCTCTTCGCGGCAAGGCAAAAATACATCAAAACACTAAAAATTGAAAAACATAAAACACCACATATAGTTAAAACAATTCTGAATCCATTTTAAATCCTTTTTGAAACCCGTTTCGGGAAAAAGAGTCTTTATCCTGTCCTTACGTACAGATGTCACTCAAAAATATCGTTAAATTGCATTCGTTAACAATCAAAATGGATATTTTCATTGAAATATGATACTCGGAATTTTTTCGTACAAGAAAGTAAAAAAATTGTGGAGTTCGAAAATAAAGAAGCCACAGTTCTAGCAAATTTCGCATTTTTTTCATTTAAATAATTTCACTCACTAATTTCGTTCCATAAATCATCTAAAATATTACTTATAAACTATACCTTTCCTTTCATGTGTATTTTATTTAGCCAATTATTCGACGGTTAAGTCAATACGTTCCAAGTATATTCTTCTCAGATACTCCCAGAATTATGTAATTCTACAAAGCGTGCGAAAAGCCAATTAAATCTTTAAAGTTTAATCTTTAAATCTTTTTTTTAATTCTTGTTTCAATTAAAACGAGTTAAAAACTTTTATTTTAAAAATTAATTTTACTAAATATACCTCAAATATTTTTTACTACTTAGCCTTGAAATTCAGTTAAAGTTGGAATTCTGCTCATTACACTTGTATTTTCTTCTTTGCTCCCGTCTAGTTACAGTAAAAATTTAGGTATTATAGGAGTAAAACAGTTCATCTGTTCTTTTTATCCCAAAGAGACAATTTTTCCAGAAGATTAATTTCGTTTTGGCAATTTGCGTTAGTTCATTATAAACGGCGTTTCACTTTTCAAATTGTTGCCACCAAATATTAGATCCCTGCATTATATTTAAGGAAATTAAATAATGAAGAATCTGCATGAATGTATGTATGTTTCTCGCACTGTGAAAAAACAACGGTACCTAGAGACATCAAATTTTTGAATAATGTAGTCCTCCACTCGAAAATCAGCATGTGGAAGCTCAGATTTGGAATTTGTTTTATTCCTATTTCATATTTTGTAAAACTTTAACGAATTTTTGATTAACAAACTCAACGTTCCAAAACCAGAAAGGGTAACACTGTACTGAAAAAAAATTATCTCTAGCGCGCGAGACTGTGTATCGGAAAATCTAAAGATAAAAAAATCTTAAAATTATTTTGCGGTATTGCTGTTGAATTGAGTTGAATTTTATGGTTTAAATGCAAAGAACATAATATTTAGTAAATAAAGGTAACACTGAAGACGTTAAAAAACGCCGCTTTAGGCATAATATAAAATCTGAAAGCGTTCAGTTTTTCTTTTTTTTTTTTTTTTTTTTTTTACGTTTGTTTGTCCTTGCCTTGACCGTTTGAAAATGCCTTCCATGAGTTCTCACGTGCTGTTTATTTTATCAACAGATTTCTATCATCCATAAAAATTTAGTCCACGGAATGTCATGAATTAATTCAGGAAATTTAATTTTAAATTTTAATTTATTTGAATTTTGTATGGTTTCCTCGTCAAGAAATTTAAAAAATACAACAGAAATCTAAAACATGCGCTTCTGAATAACGATGCCTCTGGCCGAAAAGATTCCAAATTCTTTTTTAACTTCTATTAAAACATATATCTAGAAACAAAGCATAAGAAAGAGTATCCATTTGTTCTTTACACAAAGACAGCGAGGTGTATGACGACACAAGAGAAAAGGGACACCCCATTTACCTTATTACAAACTGTCGAGCAGCTAGAATAATAAAATGGGCTTCCCATACCCTTTCAATTATCGGGCTCGTTGCGGAAATATTGATTTTTACCCTCTTTTTATGCGTAACTGTATGATCGCCCATGTATGTTCCCTGAAAGCGTGTATTCTTTGCCTCCCCCTGACATGGCTTTGAAGAACTGGAGTGGTAGAAAAATTTTTAACTTTGAATATAGATCCAAGCATCGGATTGATAGTTTTTAATGGATTGCTGAGCACTTTTAATGGATACGCTTTCTATGTTTGAATTCGTTTTGGTAAATGTAGTGTTTTAAAGGTATTAAATTTAGCTTTTCAATTGATGTCATAAATCTATTCTTTTTATCGCAGCATTAAAAGAGTTTTATTTGTTTGTTATAGGAGCTTGTGTTGTAAACTATTTAAAAATTAATCTCATGCTTTTATTAATCTGAGAAATAATTACATAAGGGTTAGAGAAGCTTAATTAAGAATTCCCCGAGTAACTTTACATTAAAATGTAGGGGAATTTTATTTTACTTTAAATCGTATGCTTTCTTATCTCAAATTACCTGGATGTTGTTGAAGAGGTAAACAGATCAAATGTCAGAACTGAACGGTAAAAGAAATGTAATTAAGATGTTTAATTAGAACTGGTATTTACCTGAAAAGAAAATTGACTTTGTTAGTCTAAAACCTTTTTCAATCATGAACGAAAAGGGAATTCTAAAACTATTTTTTAGTTTTATTTAACTGAGCACTTTAAAGAGCTGTCGTGAAAAGTTATTTCGCTTGTACGTACTAATCCTTATTAAAGCAACTGAAATTTTCTTAATATTCATGGAAGTTTAAATTTAATGTTAAGTACTTCCCATTTCATCATAAATGCTAAGACGAAGAAAAGATTTAAAGTCGTTTTCAAATTCATCCCTCTTTAATTTAAAATGCAAAGCCTTTATCTTGAATTACATGAAGTTAAGAATTCCGCGTGGAATTTCTTAACTTTATTTATCTAACAATTTATTACACATCTTTAGCATTAAAAAAGAAAAGTACTAAAAAAAAATCTGAAAGCTTTCAAATTTTATATTACACCAAAGGGGGAGTTTTCTTAACCCCTTTATGTGCTACCTTTATTTGTTAAATGTCATGTTCTTCACACTTAAACCATGAAATTTAATTCAACAGCAATATTACAAAATAATTTAAGAACAGCATATCTATAGAATTTACGGTAGACAGTCTCGCGAGCTGGAGATAATTTTTTTTTCGTACCGTGTTTCCATTGTTCGCTTTGACATCGTTGAGTTTGTTAATCAAAAATTCGTTAAAGTTTTACAAAATATGAAATTGATAATAAAACAAATCCCAAATTTGTTCTTCTTCCAGATACCCATATTCGAATGGAAGACTACATTGTTCAAAATTTTATGTCTCTAGGTATCGTTGTTTTTTACAATGAGAGATAAATACATTCAAACAGATTCTTCATTATTAATTTCTTTAAATATAATGCAGGGCTCTAATATTTGGTGGCAACAATTTGAAAAGAGAAACGCCGTTTATAGTGAAATGCCAAAACGAAATTAATAGCCTTCCTGAGCAAATTGCCCTTTTGAGCTAAAACGTTTATTAATATGATAATAGATGGTAACTATAAATATGCAATCTTATGTAAATATACATAATTGAACAATTAGCAAAAGAATACTTGGAAAAATTCTCACAATCTACAAAATACTGTCCGCCGATTACTGGTGGATCGCAACCTCTACTTCGAGAAACACTGCAGAGTAACAATGATTCTAGTAAGGCCAAAGAACATGCACAATATGTGATTGTTTTTATCTAATTTGAATTCAAGAGAATTTAGAAAAAAAAAAGAAAAGAAAAAGAAAGATCAAGAAATACTGAATAACTCGACTCTGAATTTAATTTTTAAGAATTTTCATGCTGTTTCATTAATTATACTGTTTTTTCAGCCTTACGTAAGGAAATAACATGAACAACTAATAAACTTCCACAATTAACTAGCAAACATTTTTTTTTAATTTTTATCAATGTTTTCGAATTTCAACTATTCAGAGTTAAATATATTAGGATATTTTGAAGGGAAAAAACAAAAGAATTGAATTGTGAGCTGCTCTTTTACATTCCTGCCTTGAATACAAAATGCTCAGAAGAAACCGTGTTTGACTTGAAGATTCCGTGGAAGTTACATGATGTAAGAATACTTCCGTGCTATTTTAGTGCACAAATGAACTGTTTTTATAAGAAAAATGACTTGAAAAATATGAATATTGAGAGAATGATGTATAAAAAATGGTAAAAAAGAGAAACTGTATAAAAGAAATTTAAATGTAGAACACAGCTGTGAAACTTGACTTGGAATTCTTAACTTCCGCAAACGATTCAATGTATAAATATTGTATAGGACTTCTAAATGGTTGCGGTTTATCAACTACCACTTAAAATGTTTCACAGTTATGTTCTTACTTTATATTCATGCTTCCAAAGATATAGCAATTTTTTATGTCCACTTTCCAATTCTTTCGTTCTTCGGACGAAACTGATATCTTGGAATTTGTGTGAATTATACTTTCCTGTTGTTTAGAAGGAAAAAACACAATGAACGTTTTCCACTGTTCTAAGCATTTTAAATAAAGTTATCTATTCAATTGATGTCTGCGTTTGATTATTTCTTTCCTTGTTTTTTTATTTTAGATGACTGATGAAATGATTCATGAGAAAGTTCTTTAAATATGCCTCTAAAAATGCTTAACATATTATAACAATTTTTCTAAGACTAGATATTTTTGAAGATTAGTGGGCCTGTCAACAGCAAGCGGATACGACTGTTGAACTCTAGTAATTCGACGCGAGTTTAAATCCTGATCAACAAATGGACTATATTGGTTTTTGCTCTGTGTAATTTGAATATGGGCTAATTTTCCTTAGAACGTACCAACCAGTAGCCGAGTGTTCAAGAGCGCTGAACACCGGCTGTTCGATCTGACTCAAATTTTGGTGATCGAGCTGGCTTCATGTATGTTCTTGGGATATCTTTCATTGGGTAACACAAATGCGAGCAAGTTTCCCTTAGAAAAACCACCACAAAAGCATTCTTCCCTCTGGCCGATAGCCTTAGTGCTGTTTGTCATAATCTAACAAGTTCAGTTTGAAGATTCATGGACTTAAAAATTAAGCGGATAGTCTTATAAAAATAGATTTTATGTGTTCAAATGCATGTACATTATCTAACTGCTGCTTTGAATCGGTAGTTTTAAAAATATTCATGCTAAATATATAAAAATGAATAGTTAGTTCATTGGCTGATTAATTATGTGCGATACTTGATAACTATCTGCATTAAAAGATATTCCATCATAAGATTTTCCTACACAAATTCGCTCCTATACTGTTTATGCTGCACATGAGGAAACTCTAAAAAACTTATGAAACCGCTGCCCTTCCATCGGAAACGGAACCAAAACAAACTGCCAATATTTATAAATCTTGCCCACTCTACTCTTGTTGGATTTTTTTAAACTGAACAAAGATTTTTTTTTCATGCTTGTAGAGTCTACTCGTTCTTATATTGTCACATACATTCAAATGTGAACCTTTCCATATAGGCAAGGTGATCCGTGTCAAGTCCGTGGATCTCAAGGAATTCGCGGGATTCCTCAAGACTTATAGGTATAATTTCTGGAATCGGTTGCATGCTAAAATATTTTCATGATAACTAGGCTTCGATATACTTGTGAATTGTTTTCCTTTTAACTGTCCTCTATACTTTTAGAAGCTAATTTCAAAGTTTTTAATTCCGTGAAAATTTTAAATCAGTCTAAAAATGCGTTTTGTTGAAAGTAAGTGTAAATAGTGCTAATGTGTAAATAACGTATACATCTACGATACCAGAACTGTGCCAACTGTAAGCAGTATTCTTCTCAAAGCATTGCCAGGCGGCAAAGTGTTGATAACAAATTAAAAATATTCAATAAGTACGTCATATCCACTGTTTCTGTGTCCACAGCTGGTAGCGGCCAGGGAAAATGTTTTGAAAATTAGAGATTACAAAACTTTTATGAAATGACATGGTTTTACATGACACATTAACATGGTTAAATATAGCAGCCTAAGCCATCTAGCAATATATTCTTACGACAGTCTCCTTCCCAATCACAAACATTCATACATGGTTATGACCGCAGTTTCTCTGCTGATGAGCAGTTTTTAATAGAAACTATGACATTTATTTTACTGTCGTCCCGTTTAATGGAACATGTTATTAGGCAACACAATATTTTCTATTCCTTCAATTTCTCTTTAGGATTAGATTCAAATGTTTAAAAATATTATTTTTGTGCGCATGATAGAGCGAGAAAGTATCTTGAAAATATAAGGTGCAGCATAAAATACACTTTATTATTTCGCTTAATGTTGGTAATCTTGTACTGGAAGTAATTTACAAATTAATCATATTTACGTATATTATACTACATATAACGTTCGCTTTTATCCGGAGCTTCACTTAACCGTCATAACTCTTGAAACATATTAACCGCAGATAGAAATTAACGCTACTTATTTTCCTATATATTATATTTAGAATTAACTTAAATATAAATTTATAGACACTCAGATATTCTCAACAATATTTATAAATTATATGCGCAAAATAATAGTTATAAATTTTATTTCATTTCATATTCATGTAATTTTAACAAATTTTAATCAGAAAATGTTTGCTCTATTGTTCTAAATTTTACAGAACATTTGAAAATTTGATTACACTAGAGATAATAGACGAAATAACAACAACTGTTTTCTTTCGAATGAAAATAATAAAAATCATGTTCATTAAAAATAAAAAATAAAAATCTCACGCTTTTATTCCCATCCCCCCTAGAAAAATTTAGTTTCAAATAAAAGCTTGCATACCTTTATACTATATACAGTGGTGCCTCGACATACGAGTTTAGTTTGTTCCGTAACTTTGCTCGTATCTCAAAGCAATATTCCCCATTGAAATTAATTGAAATGCCATTAACCCGTTCCAGCTCCCAAAACACCACCTCAGTTGCTTTTGTTAAGTGTTTTTGAATAAGAAAAATGTATTTACAAGAAGAAACATTTATTTATAAATAACAAATACATATTCTATAAAAACATAATAAAAGAAAAAGTGAAGTGCTTACGGAAGCGCTTCATTTTCGTCGCTGGTCTTTGCTTTTTCCGCCACGCTTTGTTCATTTTCACCTGCATATCGTTTAAAAAAACTGTCCAAGGAGGTTTGTTTCTTCCCCCCTTTCAGGATATTGCGGAAATGAGTTAGGCAAGTTTTGTTGAACAACTCTGATGCACGACCAGTTGCAACTTTTTCGAGGTGAATTTTATCCACGAACTCTACAACTTTCTCCCACATTCCTAAGATCTCCTTTATATCTCTTGTAGGGATAACCTCCTCCATCTCTGGCTAATTCTTCGTTCTCTTCAAAACTAATTCTTCGTTAAAATAAATGTGATAATGTTTTGTAAATGTACAAAAAGTAAAAAACGCTAACCCAACTTATCAAAAATGCTTCGTAAACGAATGAAACAAGCTTCACGCACTAGTCTGAGGTGGGAGAAACTGTTTAAACGCTGCACACGACTCCAACATGCGGGTAGAAACTGTTTTAGACGCTGCAGCGGTATAGAGTGCGATTCCTCGTATCTCAATGCTCTCATCTCAAAGCAAAATATCCCTCGCTCGGTGGCTCGTATCTCAAAACACTCGTATATTAGGGCAATCGTATATCGAGGTACCACTATAGTCAAATTAATTCGGACAAAGCGGTTTTTTTTCGTACAATTTTAAGCTGGTTGTCAGCAGAGACATACATTTATGACTGTTAAGAAATATTGCTTCCGCTGCTGGTGTTGGAAAATTGAGCATCTCTCGAATTCTGAGGAGACACAAGGAAACTGGACCATTTTTGCTAGAAACAAATAACAAATGTGGAAGGAAAACGAAAACAACTCTAAAATCTGATCAATTTTTTACCCTGAAATATCATTATTAATCCAATAAAAACTAGCAAATGCCTTAAAAGCCATTGTTTATTAGTAATGATATTCATCTTTCAAGTGCAGCGTAGATTTCTCACTGCTAGACGGAAGGGGAGAAAGCTAATTAAGAAATAACATTTCACCCGTCAAATGAATAAAAAACGATTACTGTGGGCCAAAACATTTTGGACCATAAATAAGTGGAAAATGGTCATTTTCAGCTATAAGATTAATTTAAGTGTTCATGGTTACACATCCAACGTTGTTAGATAAAGCAAGGGTGAATCAATAAGACCTCGATATATCCAACAAACCGTAAAACACCCTCAAAAACTAATGTTCTGGAGTTTTTTTTATTGCAGATGACACTGGAATTCTAATTCCTATGAATGGAATGATGAATTTATAGAAGTATATCGAAGTTTTAAAACGTAAGAATATGCCGTTTTGAAAACCTTTGCAGGAACATTTCAACATGACTTGGCTCCATGCCACAATTCGAAATCTGTCAGAAGGTTCATGTTGAAAACATTTTTGTACTAGACTGGTTTGGAGATTCATCAAACTTTAATGCGATCGAAAACTTGTGGCACTTTCTCAAGCAGCATTTTAGCAAAATGGATTATACAACAAAAGAGTATTTGATTCAGAAAGCTATAAAAGTGCGGTTCCACGATAAAGGGCTGGTAAAGTCAATGCCTAAGAGCATTCTAGAGGTCATTTCTGCTAAAGAAGGACATAGTTCCTATTAATTTTATTATCAGAATGGTATCTGGAAGTATGTACATAAATTATTAATACAAGCGCTTTGTCCCAATTAATTTACACGCTATAGTAACTGCACACAAAAATTTTTATTCCTTATAATTAATTTGTTTTGTAAACTATACTTTTCTTGTTTATTACCTTTCTTCTTTCCTTTATTGTTTGAACAAAAGATTATAACATTTTCTGCCGTAAGAATTAAGCTTTCCAGCGAAGAGGTTAATATAACGAATCGAATATTTAGTACACTCTAATATGCTTCTTAAGCCATGACAACTGCAATTTAGTATGAGAAAAACCTTCTTTGAATGTATTCCTTCAATTGTTCTTCGAGTGATAATCAGGCTTTTTTGTATCCATAAATATAAGCACGAGGATGCGAAGAGTTGATTAAGCAGGTATTTTTAATATCACAAATATTTGAAAACTACAGTAGTATTCTGGGTTCTTCATTCCTGCCAGTCTGATAACTAGAATGAAATAAAAAAGGAGATTTAAACTCACGTGAACATAATCTTGAAATTTCAAAGATCGTAATTTTTATCTATCAAGTTATGCATTACGATTGTTTAACATTGAGTACTTAAAATTAAATTCAAATGGAAAAAAAAATCGTATTATTATTTTAAATAAGTACATTTTGTACATTATCTTCAGAATCGACGAGGCATTTTAAGTGTTTTTTCTTGAACTTTCTTCCATTAATCCCTGCTATCACTGTTTTAGTCCAAAGAAGAACTTAAGCTAAATTTTCTTATAAAATTAATATGGGAAAAAGTATGTTAGTATAAACATTTAGCATTATGTAAAATAACGAAATTAAAATAATTGCGAGTGTTTTGTTAGGGATACTGATTCCAGTTTTAGTCTTTTGATACATTTCTTATCCCATAACATTACAAATGAGATAAATGATACAACAGTTCTAACGCAGATCGATTTTTCATTAAAATTCAATAAACAAATGAAAGCACATTAAAATCAGTTAGCTAAAATATGTCATTTCCATAGTTTTCAATACTCTATGATAACCTTATCGAAGGCTATCGCCTACATCTAGAATAAGGCATTGATAATAAGTGTCCGTTCCTTATTTCTTGAAAAAGATGGCTTTAAACAAAATGGTTTCCATGTCAACGAGATTCTGCTACTGAGCAATAGAATTACGAACGTGGATTGGAAAGCAGTTCAGATACGTTCATATTTCAATCAGATTTTAACAAATCTGTGTTTAGAAAAAAATAATATAGCGTTGGCAGCTCTTATTCTTTATGCAACCCGTGTTATGCACATGCTAAAAGGACAGCAAAACGAAGTTAATCAAATTTCTATATCCCAAATTCCACAGTGTCTAATAAAATAGCGGAAGAACTGTACAGTTCCATACAATTGTAATTGAATGAATGTAAGGAAAAGAATTACGTAAAATTTAATAAATCTTCATCTGGCAACTGCGACAGGCGGAAGTGGTAGGGAACATATGAATGGAAACAAAGACGCAAATGCTCACAGAAATAAGGGGAAGTATACAAATCACACTTTTGAAACTAAAAATCAGCATTTAACTACTCAACATATTTACTTTTAGGAAAATATACTTCTCAGTCATTTGCTATCTAAAAAATTGCCCTGGTATGTTTAAAAATAAGTTGTTGTTTTTTCTAAACAATGCTATGACAACAAATAAAGGTGAAGACTATTCTTCAGTAATTCTGCAGAGAACGAAATAATCTTGATCTGTTCCTTCTTTATCAGTGTTAAGATTCAAATCATATTAACAGCAACCAATATACATTTCAGAAAAAGAAGTGAAATTCATTTATCTAAATTTCATTCAAATTGTTATTTTTTCTTGCAGCTTTGAAGTGCATTTTTCAGCTAACCTATGTTTCAATTCTTATTGTACAGATCTTCACAATTTCAAGTAGGTTATCTCCTAAAGTTTCACTGCCAAAAGTAAACAAATAAATCAAATTTTATTTTCTGTTCTTACATAAAACTAAAGCAATTGCAGACTATTTGTTCTTCAACATCCATATAGTTATACACATTAATTACTGTTGATTAAGGAAGAGTTCAAAAATTTTCAATCCCTATCTAGAAATAAGGCAGTTTACACCAATGCTATCATGTACTTAGTAAAGAAATGCTGTATCAGTAAAGCATATGAATCTCAGTCTATGCAGTATTAATTTATACAATTGCGTAAGAGGACGAAAAATAGTATTTGAGTTATTTACTTACTTATATCTTTTTTTCCCTATTATATAAATTCATGCAGTTTAGACTAAATTTTATATGCTTTGCATTATGTTCCAAATCTAAATTTAATAAAATTTAAATTCAATTTTGTAAGAAATATCTCAATATATTACTAAACTATCCTCTGTGGTGTGCCATCGGCCTTCTGAAGACATACCAGCCATTTAGATACCGCGTGTGTTGATCATAAATAATGGAATAAGTTTCAATCCGCCATGTCTCATGTTAAACGGCTGCAGTTAAAACTAAGTTCAAAATGAAGGACAATGTCTACTCAGGATTTTCTGTTATAGTGGCTAATAGGGGTACTGTGGATCAATTGACTATAGAAGGCTTCATAAAGGAAATGTGTACTTTATGGAACCAAATCTTTATGCATTCCTTAGGAGGCGCAGGAGAAAATAGAAGTATTGGACATACAATCATAGGAAATGGACTATTAAATTGTTCGTGCATTTCACCGAAGTTTAGATATTTGTTTCAAAGAATTTATTGTTTTATTGGGATTCGCTTCAAGTATCCGCTGCCCAGGAATAAACTTTAAAGGAATAGTTGGTTTCGACCCCATACTTATATATATATTTGCAGACATTGTGAACATTAACAGTTGAGAGAAAATTTTTCCATGAGTCTAGCTTGACATTAGCTAATTTAGCCTTATAATTATGTCGCAACTCAAAATACTTAATTTTATATATATCTTTAAGCATAGTGTTGCTTTCTCTCTGAAATCTACGCCTAGCAGCATTTTTACATACTTCCTATAACAATAAATTTCCTTAGACCACCCAGGAACGCCATTCTTCATACTTCACCGGCATTGATAATGAAGCACATTTAAAAATAACAATAGAAAATATATTTACAGTATTTTCTAATGACATACAATCAGAGCAAACTATCAAGAAGGATATTCAAGTCACGCAGTTCTCTCTTACAAAATTCTGTAAATAAAAATCAGTTCGCTCTTTTCAAATTAAAAATACTCATATTAAAAGATATGATCG